>PYAF01002136.1:1096043-1112089 GCA_007407185.1 Glycine tomentella | reverse complement strand
GATGGCATGAGCATGATCGAGCACCTCAACACCTACAAAGGTATTGTGAATCAATTGTCTAAAGCTAATATGAAAATTGATGATGAGATGCAGGCTTTGTTGTTGCTGAGTTCGTTACCGGAAAGTTGGGATACTTTGGTGGTGACTTTGAGCAACTCGGTTCCAGAAGGAAAATTGATGATGGATGCCGTGACAGACAACCTCCTGAATGAAGCCAAGAGAAGAGAACGAGGTGTATCTAGCACGTTTGAGGATAACGTTGCTGAGAACAGATGAAAGACTGACTCCAGGGGTCGTGACAAGAGCCGAGATCGAGGTAGACGAGATAGGTCCAGAGGCCGGTCAAGGCCAAAGCATGACTTGAAGTGCTTCTACTGCGGGAAGGTAGGACACAAGAAGACGGACTGCAGGAGTCTACAGAATGATGAACAGAACGGCTGTGTGAAGCCAGATCAAATTGTTCCCAGAAGAAGAAGTGACCAGAGCACCACGGCGGTGGCTGCCAACCCGAATGCCGAGATATTCCTCCTCAGTGAGGAAATTTTGAATGTAGCCCATGATGATTGCACCTGGATTGTTGACTCCGGTGCCTCATTCCACGTCACCCCACATGAGGGATTCTTCTCTGTCTACAGGAAGGGAGATTATGGTGTCGTGAAGATGGGAAATCAGGTGACCAGCAAGATTGTTGGTGTTGGTGATGTAACCTTGACCACAGACACAGGGTGCCGGGTTACGCTGAAGGATGTGAGGCATGTACCTGACATGCGTTTGAATTTGATTTCGGTTGGAAAACTAAATGATGTCGGGTCAGTAAATTACTTTGGAGAAAGCAGATGGAAGCTGACCAAGGGAAGCTTAGTCGTGGCCCGAGGAAAGAAAGAAGGTTCCTTGTATGTCATGCAAGGAAAGACCAGTGACGGAGAAGCCAATTCTGTCCGAGATGGATCAAGCTTGGAGCTGTGGCACAAGCCCCTCGGCCACATGAGCGAGAAAGGACTCCAGATTTTGGAGAAGAAAGAGCTATTGACCGGGTTGAAGGGTCAAGTGCTGGAGAGTTGTTCGCACTGCCTAACTGGAAAGCAGCACCGGGTTTCGTTTGTGAGACCGAATCAACCCAGACAACGAAGGAAGATTCTAGACCTCGTCCATACTGATGTTTTGCTCCATGTCAGAGAGATCGCTTGGAGGAGCTTAGTATTTTGTCTCTTTCATTGATGACCACTCCCGCAAAGTATGGGTTTATCTTTTGAAGACAAAAGACCAGGTTCTCCAATCATTCAAGAAATTCCATGCCATGGTGGAAAGGGAGACTGGCAAGAAGTTGAAGGTAGTCAGATCTGATAACGGTGGTGAGTATCGTGGTCCTTTTGAAACTTACTGTAGAGAAGCCGGGATCCGACTTGAGAAGACGCCCCCAAGACACCTCAGCTGAACGGGCTTGCTGAGAGAATGAACCGGACTATTGAAGAGAAGGTCCGAAGTATGCTATCCAACGCCAGGTTGTCGAAAGCATATTGGGGAGAGGCATTGAGAACAACAGTGGATTTGATAAATCTCTCACCATCGAGACCACTAGAAGGAGAGATTCCAGAGGAAGTCTGGACAGGTCGGAGAGCGACCTATGATCACCTGAGGGTGTTTGGATGCCGAGCCTTCGTGCATGTCCCTAAAGATGAAAGAGCGAAGCTGGATGCGAAGACAAAGGAGTGCATATACCTCGGTTCACCTAAAACCGAGTTTGGTTTCAGACTTTGGGATCCAATCAACAAGAAGATTGTTAGAAGCCGAGATGTTGTCTTCCATGAGGATGAGACCATCCATGACATCTCGAAGCCCCAAGTCCGGGTTACTATCCGAAGTGAGGAACCTGTCCCTCGTGAAAGTGTTGAAGCAGGGGGAGAAACCAATGAAGACATCACTGAAGGCGATGAAGAAGCTGATGATGCCAGGATCCGAGTTGAGAATGAAGAACCGGGTTTTGATGAGGCTGAGGAACAACAGCCTAGATACCCCACTAGAGAAAGAAGACCTTCTACAAGATACCCTGATGATGAATACACCATCATTGCTGAAGATGGTGAGCCTCAGAGTTATGATGAGGCCATGATGAGATCAGAGAAAAAAGAATGGGAGAAGGCAATGCAGGAAGAGATGAAATCCCTGCATGAGAATCAGACCTATGAGCTGACCGAGCTACTAAAAGGAAAACGAGCTCTGAAGAACAAGTGGGTATACAAGATCAAACAGGAAGAGAACGGGCAAAAGCAAAGATACAAAGCCCGGATTGTAGTGAAAGGCTGCAATCAGAAAAAAGGAGTTGATTTTGAAGAAATCTTCTCTCCTGTTGTGAAGATGACCTCAATCCGAACTATGTTTGCCATGGCAGCTACAATGGATCTTGAGGTAGAACAGATGGATGTGAAGACCGCATTCCTTCACGGTGAGCTGGAGGAGGAGATATATATGGAGCAACCTGAAGGGTTCCGAGTTCCAGGATGTGACGGCATGGTATGCCGGTTGAAGAGGAGTCTCTATGGCTTGAAGCAAGCACCTCGGCAACGGTACAAAAAGTTTGATTCCTTCATGACAGAGCACAAGTTCATGAAGACGGAAGCTGACCACTGTGTATTTGTGAAGAGGTATGAGAACAAAGATTTTCTGATCCTTTTGTTATATGTTGATGACATGCTGATTGTAGGGCAAAGCAAAGAGAAGATTGATGCCTTGAAGAAGGCATTGAGCTCATCATTCGCTATGAAGGACCTCAGCCCTGCAAATCAGATTCTCGGAATGAAGATTATCTGAGATAGAAAGAAGAAGCTACTGTGGCTAAGTCAAGAGAAGTATGTTGAGAAGATCTTGAAGAGATTCAGCATGGACAAAGCCAAGACAGTTAGCACCCCCCTAGCCGGGCACATGAAGTTGAGTAAGAAGCAGTGTCTGAAGTCTGATGAAGACAAAGACGAGATGCTGAAGATTCCGTACCAATCTGCAGTCGGAAGCTTGATGTATGCAATGGTTTGCACTAGACCCGACCTGGCGTATGCAGTTGGTGTAGTGAGCTGGTTTCTTTCGAATCCAGGCAGAGAGCACTGGGAAGCAGTGAAGTGGATCTTCAGATACTTGAAAGGTACATACAATTTATGTCTCTGATTTGGAGAAGGTGAAGCCGAGCTGCAAGGCTACTCGGATGCTGATTTGGGGGGTGATTCCGACTCGAGGAAGTCGATGACTGGATATTTGATAAGATTTACTGGAGGAGCAGTCTCTTGGCAATCAAAATTGCAGAAGTGTGTGGCACTTTCAACGACCGAGGCCGAGTACATTGTCGTGATCGAGGCAAGCAAGGAGATGCTGTGGATGAAGAAGTTCCTCATGGAACTCGGCCATGACCAAGAAAAGTACGAGTTGATGTGTGATAACCAGAGCGCAATTCATCTTGCGAAGAACTCGACATATCACTCCCGCACCAAGCACATTGATGTGAGGTATCACTGAATACGAGATGCGGTGGAGGATGGGAAGCTCACACTTGGGAAGGTGCACACCAGTCAGAATTGGTCTGACATGATGACGAAGCCGGTACCAGTAATGAAGTTTCAAGATAAAGGAGCCGGGCTGAGGAACTCGGCATGATGTAGCCGAGGTGAGAAGACCGGGTTGTTGAAGTTGAAGACCTCGGTCGCATTGGAAAAACGGAAGGGGGAGATTTGTTGGATAATTTCCGTTTTTAGTTTATTGATACTTTCTGTTTTTTACTTGATTGATACTTGCTATTTTTATTTGATGGCTTAGGCCCAACCCATTGTAAACCTAATTCATCCTATAAATAAATGAGTAAGGGTGAAGGCAAGACACATAGAAATTTGAGAGCCTCAAGTGATAGTCTTGAGAGTTATATTTGAGCAAGCCATAGTGCTTGCATATTTGAGAGCTTAGAGTGAAACACTATGAGCGTTTGAGTGACCACCATTGTTGGAGAGGTTGAGTGTACCATCACATTAGTGTGTGTTTGATTCATTGTAACTGTTCTCTGTTATAGTGGATTTTGATACTGGACTAGGTCTCGTGAGTTTTTCCTTTTCTCACATTGAGTAAGGTTTTTTCACGTAAAACAAATTCTCATTGTCTCTCTCTCTCCCTTTTGATTTTTGTTTCCGCTTCCGCATTCAATTTGATATTTGAGGGTCCGTGATACCCAACAAAAATTGCACTTTAATTGTTGCTCTCTCTCTTTCGGCTCACTCAAATTTTCAGTGATTTCTGTCTTTTTTTTTTCTTTTTCATTTTTTCTATCTTTTTCCTTCTTTCTTCATCTCCACTGTGTTTTCATTTTCAACTTCCTAAATCCTAAACCACAAGCTTCTTTTTCCTGCTCCCTTAATCTCTTCTTTCTTTCTTTTTTTTTTTTACTTTTTTTATTCCCTTTCCCAAAACAGAGATCGAACTCAACATAAACCTTTTTTTTTTCAATTTTATGATAAATCTTTCTATTTTTCTTGGTTCAAATTGATGATTTTGATGTGTGCACAGAAGGAGGAGAAGGATTAGCAAGAAAATGAAAGCCTTTGTTTTTTCTTTCATGGGCTCATTTTGGGACCATAGAGAGCCATTACCAAAATCAACACTTTCTTTCACACTCTCACAAAGCCCTTCAAATTCAGCTCCAGTAAAGGTAAAACAACCAAACCCAATTCTTCTTTTTCTTAAAGTAGTTATTTTTATTTTATTTTTCGATTTGTTGCCTCATATTACAATATGTATTTATTTGTGTTGTAGAATGCTCATGGTGATTTAGAATTGGACTCTGACAATGACGATGTAAAATCATCATCTCCATCATATTACAATATGCAACTTCCTATTCTTTGAAGATACAACAAAATTAGCATGCTTAATCTTGTGGCAAGGCTGGTGAAGGTATGTTGTTTCTATTAATATCCCTTACATAAAGAACTAATGTGAAATTTATATCATGTCCTTTTGCTTTGGAATATTTTTAGGAGCCTTTCAATGTTCATGTAAATATTTGAGAGAGGATGTAGGAGACAACATTGCTGAGTGAATGTATAGTTGTATATAAGAGACTGTGGCTTTATGCATCAATTTTATTTATGAAGAGAATGAGGCTCTTTATGAGAGAAAGAGAGAAGGTTTAGTAGATGTTGAGGGAGCAAAAAATTTGTAATCAGAGAAAATGGAGAATAAAAAAATCTGTTAAGGTGAATTGTAATCCCTATTTTAATATCATTTGTTCAACTACCCCTGATTGTTAAGGTGAATTTTGAATTTTCACATGTTCTCCCCCTTACAAAATAAATGGAATAGTCCTGAATTTTGTTTTCAAGTTTTCAATTTTGTGTGCTTATTTGTGATGTTAAAGATTTGTTTGTTCTGCAAATGATAGCAATAACATATGTTGATGTCATGTTTCTTTAACTGCTATAGCTAATGATGTATTATCTATTAATATTTATATTTCTCCCCTAAAATACACAATTTGACTCACAATAAAAAGATTCTGAAAATTTGTATATATTAATCTCCAAACATTGGCTTATGACAGCTAGCCTGATATCTTAAAGATGATATAAGGTGAGCTTCCTACATTTATGATTTTGGGTTGGGTACTTGGGTTGCATGATATCCTTTGCTAATACTATTTAGTGGAGATAATGTTATCATTTATTCTAGGTAGAATTACTTTGGCATTCTAGAAGAGTTTCTGGCTGTGCAGGTGGGCTGAATTATCAGCTAAGGCTGTGAGCTAGCACTTCTACCCTAGGTTGTTATATATATTTTTTTCATTGAAACATGTATGTGTCAGATAAATTGGGTCATGGATGCCAGGTTGAATAGCTGTGGCTTCATTGTGGAGATTGAGATGACTGAAAAGACTTGAATAATGTGAGAGATGATATAAAATTAAGGTCCCACAATAAAATATTATTGATTCTGTCTTTTGAGTGATAAGCCTGCTATATATCATATGCTTATCTTTATTTTAACATTATAGGCAGGGATTATATTTCCAGTCTTGCCTCATTGCCAAATTTGTAGGGAATCTTTCAAATCACAAGTACTATAACATTGAGGGGCATTATCTACACGATTGAAATACATTTTACTATTCTGCAGTGAGATTTAATTTGACTGAATGAAGCTGATGGGATTTCAATTTCAATTTCTATCATCACATTGGTGAAGGCTTGCAAGCTGATAAATTCCACTTTTTCATGAAACAAGTTGATCTATTTTGAGATCACCTCCATCTGGTAGTTTGCATCCTTCAGTTTTCCTTTCGATTAAGAATTCTTTGAAACTTTTAGTTCCAAAGCCGTGTATATTTTGGGGTTATGTATCATTGTGTTTGGCAATGGGTCCATTGTTGGTCAGCATCTTGGTTGTGTTCATTCTGAGGTTATATTGTTTCAATGTTTAGAATAAAATTTCCAAGGAATTTGTGATCAAATCATTTTTCATTCTGTAAGAAGAAGAGCTGTATGAAATTTACATTCCTCTCAGATTCACAGCCATTGTGGGTGCCAGGCTACATGGGTTGGCATGTTGGTTTGATGTACTGTTCAATGGAAGGTAACCATTCCTCTTCTACTAGAAATAGCAGTGATGAAGTAAAGTTTGTAATAACCCCAAAATGATAATGTGGCAAAAAGTGATGGCTGAAGAAATCCCAATTATAGGTTATGAGGTATATAAATCCCAATTATAGGATTGAAGGATGATATTTTAAATATGAGGATATTTGGAATCCCATGAGATGCTTATATTTATCTAAGAAATAGTTGTTTACTACTAACCTTAGAGTTTATTACTGCTATATGATTTACATGGCTCCTTTCATTGATGAATATTTGTTTGTTGAAATTGCTAACTATTCACATGGTTCCTTTTCAAATAATTGTTTTAGATTAGCCCACACATTTTATTGGGTTATTTGGGCTGGATCCATTAGTTTGTAGCTTTATTAGGAATGCAAAGCTATGTGCTGGAATTTCACAAGTTTTCTGAATAGTATAGACTATCCCGGGCAGTGTGTTCTTTAGTTCAGTACTAATTATTATTTCAAAGTTGCTAAAGATTTTTTGTAGATGTCACCAATTATCTCATAAATAATCTTTACAACTGAATAATATGAAATAGATCACCTTGACTCTTGTATCATGATCACAAAATCTGTTGTATTGCATATGGACTGTGGTAACATCAACTGATCGATCCACTACCTGCAATGTTAGTCTGAATAATAAGTTTTCCATTTCCATTTTTTGTGGTTAATCATTATACTGAAGTTTTCATGGTGGGCCAATGTAGGGTTTCCTCTCTCAACCTCTGAAGGACGTCTGATGAAGGTGTTTTCAGAGTTTGGTGAAATTTCTCTAGGTAATAATAAATTCTTTTTGGTTGTTGGCATGCTTTTCAGGCATGCTATCTTTGGATTTAACCTTTATTTCAGGGGGATATTTTGTAGAAAAATGTTTTTCTTGAATGAAATCTTATTTTATGAAAGTCTTGAATCTATTAAGGACCTTTAATTTTGATTGATTTTATCATATGGCAGTCCAGGTTCCAATAGATACAATCTGCGTAGTCTTTAGGATTTGCATATATTTGGTTTGTCAAGGAACAGCCTGCACTGCAATAGATTAATGGAAAGATGTGACGACTTTTGAGAGATTCTAACTATAAGAGATATCCTATACATACTAAAATGTTATTGACCTGGGCGCTGGTTTTGGGATGCAGTTTTTTTATGGCAGGTTTATTTATGTTACAATTGCAAAGTCTGGATCATCAAAAAGTTTCAAGAGGACAACCAACAAATTTTAATCACATGAATTGTTCCCAATTGCATCTTTTTCTGGTCTAACTATTCAAATGCCTCAACAATATTTGCTTACTTGTAATTGACTATCAAATTATTTTCTTTTGTTCTTATAAATGGACAAAATTTTATAGAAGCATGTTTTGGTTAGCTGTGATCTGTGGTGGTTTAACTTATCAAGTAGTGGCATTCTAATAAAAATATTTATTGTTTTATTATTTAAATTTATTCAAGATTTTGTATTTTTTTTTAATTCAATTCTTACGACAACCAACCTAATAACATTTAGTTAATATATTTATTAGAAAATAATAATAGTAGTGTTTGTTATAGGAAAACCAAAGATAATTAATTTAAATTACTTAATCAATAATATCATTTACCAGAAATAATTATTCTCTTAAACATCATGGATAAATTGTACTGGAAAAAAATTTTATTTTGAAAAGTATTTAACATAGTTACATATTAAATAATCATCAATATTTTTTAATTAAATATATTATTTAGTTTTAAATTTTTATCATATAAAATAATTGATAAATAACATTATAATACAATGGTGACATTTTTAAAAAATAAATATTTTTATTTTTATTCTTTAAATTTAATCCAGATTTTGGAATTTTAGAATTTTCTTATTTAATTCAATTCTTACAATAATAGCTCTAATGAAATTTAATTAATATATTTATTATAAATTTTTATTTTGATTCTTTAGTATAGGACAACCAAAGTTAATTAATTTAATTTACTTAAACAATAATATCATAAATGCAATATTTTTAGTTCTGATAGAGATAAAATATTTTCTTTAACCAAACACACTAAAAAAATTCACTAATCATAAAATCAATTCTATTCACTGCAAAATTGATTTTAAGAAATTAAAGTTTACATTACACTAAAAACCAGACCGGAGGCAAACAAACTTTTGTGTCAAATATTTGGTCATGATTAAATTAGCTTTTGGATACTAATTTGTGTTCATACACTCTTTAAATGTTTTGTGTTGATTACCAATTTTTTTGTATCACTGAAAGTCTTTAACCAAACAAACTAAAAAAATTCACTGATCATAAAATCAATTCTATTCATTGCAGAATTGATTTTAAGAAATTAAAGTTTACATTACAGTCACGATAAAATCAGGTCACCAAAGGCAAGACAAACAACTATTTCTGTCAAATATTGTCATTGTTGAATTAGCTATTGGACACTAATATGTGTTTATACATTCTTTAAATGCTATTTGTTGATTACCAATTTTTTTGTATCCTTGAAAGTTTTTTTACGTATGCTTAACCAAACATGACAACCTTTTTTTTTTCAATTACTATAGTTCAACATTAAGACATTACAAAATTTTTTATATTCACTTTGCTTAATTCAACCTATTGGATTAGTTATGTGATATCACATGACTGTATATTTCTTGATTAGGCACCATTTGGTTATTCAATCTTATTAGACACTTTCTGTATATTCGATCTTTTCAACACATGATACATGAGATATTTTTTCAAAATTGTTTATTTTTTTTTCATTGTTATACTCTTTTACTTTTTATTTTTAAGTTTCCTTATTCAATAATTCTTAATTAATTTGGATTGTGGTTATCAAATTACATAATCAAAGCTTCTAAATACAAATATTTTAGTTATTATATATATAAACATTGAATTTATTTTATAAAAATCTAGCGTAGTATGGAGGAGCGGAGCGGAGCCGTTCCTTTTTACATTTGTTAAAGACACCTTTTGTGTTAACTCTATCAAATCTATATTTTATTGTGCAAACCATGTTTTGTTCTTATAATTATGACTTCATCTTATATTTTGTAATAGTTTGTATTCTTCCTATGGTTAGATCACTTGACAATTATATATAAGACATTATTAAAATTTAATGTTTTAGTTCTTTACTGAATTTGCTGGTTATATTCTAATCATCGATGTAAATGTGATAATCCAAGAATTGCAAAATATTTTTTCATGGTTGAATTAGCTAATGGACACTAATTTGTGTTGATTACCAATTTTTTTGTATCCCTCAAAGCTTTTTTACACATGCTTCACCAAACATTACAACCTTTTTTTTTTTCAATTGCTATGATTCAACATTAAGACATTATAATTTTTTTTATTTATATTTACTTTGCTTAGTTCAACCTATTGGATTAGTAACGTGATGCACATTTATTGATTACGCACCTTCATTCGATCTTATTAGTCAATACCTGGATATTATATATTTTTGACACATTATATGTGAAATATATTTTCAAAATTATTTATTTTGCTTTCATTGTTATACTATTTTACTTTTTTATTTTTAAGTTTGTTTATACAATAATTCTTAATCATTAAACTTTAAAATTATTTTATATAAATCTAGCATAGCACGACGGAGCGAAACGGATACGCACATGTACTAATACTAGTTTATTCTAAAAAAACCATTACTTTTTTCTTGCTCAAGACCTAAAAAGTAATAAGCTTTCTCCAATTCCTCTCTCGGGTATTTGGGTCTCTAGCAACTAGCATGAGTGACCATTTTTTTCTCTGAGATTTGACGTTGTGATTAAAGTTGAGTCCTGTTTAAAGTAATGGTTCTCGAATTTTTCTGGTTTCTAAACGCAATTCAAGGCGAAAAGCAACAAGCTTTTCTCCAATTGCTCAATTGGGTCTTCAGCATGAGTGGCACTTCTTTTGTTCGCTAAAAATTTGACGCTGTGACCTTTCCAAATTAAAAATTCTCCAATTTTTGTAGTTTCAGAACGCAATTGAAAACCAAAAGCAACAATCTTTCTACAATTCTCCCAATTGGGTCTCCAACTTTCTGTTGTTGTTACTTGTTATTATTATTATGAGTTACTCCGGTGTGTTTTTATTGCAACTTACACAGAAGTGCAAGAAGCTTCAAAGACAAATAAAGCAAATCCATTCCCTCATAATCACCAATGGCCACCTCCATCAACACCAAAATGTTCCATCATCATCATCATTATCCCTTCAATGGTTGCCTACTCTTCTCTACAATGCCCTCATCAGTGCCTATCACATTCACAATCACAACAAGGCTCTTCCCATTTTCACTCACATGCTTGCAAACCAAGCCCCACCCAATAGTCACACTTTCCCTCCTCTTCTCAAAATTTCCCCTCTTCCTTTGGGTACTACCCTTCACTCACAAACCCTCAAGCGTGGCCTTTTATCTGACAGCTTCATTCTCACTACCCTCCTTGCCCTCTATGCAAGAAACCACCTCCTTCCTCATGCACGCATGGTGTTCGAGGAATTTCCCATGTTTTGCATTGTTGCGTGCAACGCAATGCTCAACGCTTTCTCCATGAATGGGGACATGGAGGCTGCTGTGGCACTCTTTGAACGCATGCCCCGAAGGGATGTCTTCTCGTGGACGACTGTTGTGGATGGTTTTGCTTTGAATGGGAATTTCAGTGCCTCGATTCGGTTTTTTGGGAAGATGATAAGTCATAAGGATGTGGTGGACGGTTTGGTGAAGCCTAATGAGGCTACTTGTTCTAGTGTGCTCTCTTCTTGTGCCAATTTAGATGGTAAAACAGCTTTTGATTGCGGAAAGCAGGTTCATGGTTATGTAGTGATGAATGGGGTCAAGTTGGGAGTTTTTGTGGGAACTTCGTTGATACATCTTTATGGGAAAATGGGGTGCTTGGGTAATGCTGAGAATGTTTTCAGAGTAATGGTTGTCAGAGAGGTATGCACTTGGAATGCAATGATTTCTTCATTGGCTTCCCATGGTAGAGAGAAGAATGCTCTGGACATGTTTGATAGGATGAAGCTTCATGGGTTGAAACCAAATAGCATTACCTTTGCTGCAGTTCTTACAGCGTGTGCTCGGGGAAATTTGGTTAGGGAAGGATTGGAGTTGTTTCGATCAATGTGGTATGACTTTGGAATAGAGCCAAATTTGAAGCACTATGGATGCGTGATTGATCTTTTGGGTAGAGCAGGGCATATTGAAGAAGCAGCTGAAATCATAAGAAATATGCCTTTTGAGCCTGATGCATCTGTTTTGGGAGCATTTTTGGGAGCATGTAGGATTCATGGAGCTATTGAACTAGGAGAAGAAATAGGAAAAAAGATGCTTAGATTGCAGACACAACACACTGGCCAATATGTGTTATTGTCAAGCATGAATGCGGAGAAGGAAAGATGGGATCGTGCTGCTAATCTGAGGAGAGAAATAATGGAGGCTGGAATTCAGAAAATTCCAGCATACAGTATGGTTCACTTGACATAACTATTTTTTTGGTCTAAAATGGTTCTAAATTGCGGTTGTGACCGTCGTAATCATTGTGACTGTTGCGGCATGAATTTATTATGTTTTCATTAATTGTAAAAAAGAATTTTTATAATTATTTTAATTATTGATATATCTTTTATTTATAATAGAATAACTTTTCATTCATTTTAAGATTTGGTATCCTCCAACATTTCATACTGCTATACCCATTCATTGACACTTGGAAGTTCAAAATACAAATTGAAATCTAAATTTTACTGTTTTGTGACAACAAAAAAAAAAAAAAAAAAAAGAAGTGGAAAAGAACGGTGTTAAGGCTCTGTTGCGGCTCCAATGCAATTCCTTTGAGGCTAAATGGCGAATGCGATGCGGTATTTCATGTGATTGAAAATGTAATAAACTAGTTTTTTTACCCTACAATGCACAATTTTTTTTTTTTAAAAAAAAACCTTTAAGAATTATTTATAATTAGATTTCATAGATTAGTCACAAAAAATGTTCATCCTCATTTGTTATGTTTTATTTATACTTCACATATTACAAAAATAAAACATTCATAAATTAATTGAGTCGATACATTAATTAGTTTAATTAAAAAATAATAAGCAAGATAAAGTAAATTATATTAAATTATTACAACACTAAACTTATGGGTAGGGAGAATATAATAAAGCTTAATTTTTTCTCAGTTATTCAAATTTTAACACAATTTAAGATAAATTATTTATCCTATGATTTAGGTATTTCTTTTTGTTCTTCATGAAAAATGTTTATCCCCGTGTGTTATTTTGTTTTCAATATTTCCCATGTTACAAAAATAAAACATTCATAAATTAGTTGTGTCAATATATGAATTAGTTTAGTTAAGAGATAATAAGCAAGATAAAAGTAAACTCATATTAACATTAACTATGATAAAGCATAATTTTTATTAAATTATTCAAATGTTAATATAATTTAAAGTAAGTTGTTGATCTTATGACATAAACCTTCTTCTTATTATTTCATGGAAAATGTTCATCTCCATGTGTTATTATTTTCATACTTCAGATGTTACATAAATAAACCATCACATGACTTAGTTGTGTCAATACATTAATTAGTTTAAATAAAAAATAGTGAGCAAGAGAAAAAAAATCATATTAAAATTATTACAACAATAAATTTCAAAGTGTTAAAATTATAATAAAGCATATTATTAAATGCATTGTGTTATGCATGTAATTTGATGTGTTTTAAAAAATATTTTTGTTTGAGGAAGAAAAAAAAATATTTATATTATTATAACAATAAATTTAAAAACTATTATTTCACTTAAAGAATTTAGATGTTAATAATGGTTTGGGCAAATTTTTCATTCTCGGGAGTTAAGTCCATTGTTCAGCCTTGTGTGTTAAATTGTTAAACCCATCATATAATAAAACATTCAATAAATTATTTAAGTAAATGAATAAAAAAATTTCATTAAAATTATTATAACAACGGATTAAAAAGTGTAATTTTACCTTAATAATTTGATGTTAACATAATTTTAGATAATTTATTCTTTCTTATGAATTAAGGATAAATTTCCCAACTTTATTTCATAAAAATGTTTATCTCGCATGTTATATTTTATATATAGTTTCTATTCTAATAAAATTACTTTGATATCTATGTATCAATATATACATAAAACAATTATTTCAGTGAGAAAATTATAAATAGAAAATGAATAATGATTTCTCTGAAAATTGATCACAGACATTAGTTTTGTATATAGAGAACATAATTATGTCTATATATTTTAAATATAATTTGTATTTTCATAAATTTTTATATATACAGATTAATTTGAAAAAGGAAACTATTTTTTTCAAGATAAAAAATAATGAGTTAAAATGAAGAGAAAATAAATCATAAAACGTTTATTAAGAATTCATTATTAATATAATATAAGTCAAAAGATATATAGCATTTGAGACTCGATGAAAATTATAAAACGTGTATACCACTTGTGTGAATAAAACGAATAAAAAAAATTACATTAATTGTGTAGTTGCTTAATAATCTTTTTCTTTTTAATAAAATAGCTATTTAGTATGCTAGAAAAATATTTGCAACAGCCCAAATAATATTGTAATATATAAATCATGTTATGTCCGTAACTCTGGATGCATTTGGTGGCCCCACACACCGTACTATCATGTCCAAATCTAAATTACCCTCACATCAACATTCTGAATGATTATTGCAGTAACCCAGCACCCATCAAAGCCAAAAACGCATCACTTTGTCATTGATATACTATAAACAACTAACAAAGATTATATGTAGCATGCAACCTGAAACTTTTTTGATAATAAAAAACGATTTGTTGTGGCTTATGTAGCAAAGGTTAATGGTGATCAAATTGTGTATGAAAACTATGCTTGACCAAAGCCATGTAAAAATTTTGCTGGGGTTGTCTTGCTGCAATTTCTTAGTTTAAATTATGTTTAAAATGCATCAAATGATTTAACATGAGTGGCAAGTGTATAGAAACCACTAATATGTAAATGATACCAGATAGGTTGATACTTTTTCATGGCTTTGGTCAAGATAGGTTGATACTATCCTCTGACTTTGGTCAAATATAGCAGAGAGTTCAAACATAATTGGGTTTCATAAAACCATTCGATGTATCATCTACTCCTCAATCTAATTAAATCAAACTATTAATGTATTATAGCATACATCAACATGCTTGTTATAACAACTACTTACATAAGAGTCAAATGAGAGATATCACATACCAAAACTATATGATAGCAGAAGACATATTTGCTCTATAACAGCTAGTTTACTTACGAAAACATTTCACTACTCAGTCTACAACAGCAAGAATTCAAATTATATGATATATTGTTACTCTTTCAATCCACCCTCCTATGTACTCCTCACTATCTAGTGGCATCAAGACAAGCCATCGGATTAGAAAACCAACAAGCCGGAGAATAGTGAAATCTTTTTCTTTGTTGCTCTTTTTGCATAATTTTATCTATATTATTGTAACTCCTTAATTTCATCAATTTACTCAATATATAGAACTGCAATAGAACTACAATAATTTGCAAAAATCTTACTAATTTTTTATGAATAAATAGAATTGCAATAATCTTCAAATATTTGCAACAAACCACCCAGTCTTAATTTTGACTAAATTTTGTTTCCTTTAGCAAGAGTAACCAAAGTAACATTTCACTGCATATGCCTAGGTTATCATCCAAAAAAAAAAAAAAAATTCTTAATACATAATTGTTACTCTAATACTTCTGACTGTAAGTCCTATCCAACACAGTTTGTCATGGTATTCCAAAAGTATAACTTTGTTTCATCTATTCTGAATACCCCATGTGGTTGCCTAACCATTGTAAATTTCCCAAAAGCATTTACCGGGATCTACAAATTCGAACTCTATGAGCCTCCTCAAAACCATTGAATTTGCAAAATTCTTTCCAGCCTTTACCAATTTTGGTGTTTTTCTTGTATTCATTTCTGAATATGAATTTACATGTTGTCTCTCATGATGTTGGACCACAAAGTGATATTGTCTTTTTCCTCAGTTTGATGACAAAGTCAACAAAATCTTTTGATAGATCCTATAATAGCAATAAATTGATTATATATTAAATTCATATTTTGATCAATTAGAAACAAAAAAAGTGATATCTTCTCCAAACCACATCAAGAAACTAATATTAAAAAAACTAACCAATAAAACTTGTCATTCAGAATTTCAAAATTCATTCGAACATCTGATCAAATACATAACTTGTAACCCACAAATTAGTCCAAAACAAATAAAAGAAGCACAATATCATTCAAACAAAAATGTATATAGACTTGTAACGCATCATTCAGATAAAACATTAAAAGAAAACATGAGTAAGAA
>PYAF01002136.1:1021038-1085445 GCA_007407185.1 Glycine tomentella | reverse complement strand
AATTTAACTTTTTCTCCTTTATTCTTATCTCTACCCATTATCAATTTTAATCCACCTCATTTTAGAATAAACGTTAATCAATATCCTTTTAGATTGTCCAACTAAAATTTATCTATGAATAAGATGAGTAGTTATAAACGTATATAGTACTACTTTCTGTCTCTTTTTGTTTGTCTTTTAAGATTCTTTTGTAAAAACTAAGAAATATAATAAAAAAATATTCTAATAAAATAGTTGTTGAGTTTTTTATTTTATCATTTTTCTTTTTACTACATAATAAATATGTGTAAAATAATTAAAATAAAAAAGTAAGAATATAATTAATAAACAAAATTAATGTGATATCCAACTTTACAAATAACAAACAAATAAGAATTTTTTTTCTTCAAAAAACTAACAATTAAAAAGAATAGGGGAGTACCATTTTGTTGTGTATATAAGTAGAGGAATAGAGAAATAAAAATAAATAAATAAGATAAAAGTGATTGAAATGATAAGTAATTGATGTGATAGAGAAAAAGATTGAAAAAAATGGAGTGAAAATGAAATAATAAAACAAATGATCATACGAGTATAGTTATTGCAATAAAATAGTGTGTGATGCCCTACATTTGTGAGAAACTAATCTGCGGATGCTACAGTCAAGAATGAGTTAAGATTTAGAATTCCTCAAAAGTCCAAAGCTGAATTTCCATGTAAATGCAAAACAAGAATACGCTCATTTCACTGTTTATATGGCCCTTAAAACAAAAATGCAAAATAGGGTATGCAAGGCCCAAAGCTATATTACTTTTCCACTGGACCCAATTTTTAATGGGCCTTAAAACCTGTTTCTGGTTATATTTTAAAGGAAAAAGAAACATACTATTGGATGGATTTTTTTAGAATATGATTGGAACTTGAAAGTCCAAAAAGAGGGAGGAATTCAAATATGACGATTTAAGGTACATGTTTTTATTTAATTTCTCAATAAACATTGATAGAAGTAAAAAATAAGAAAATAAAATGAATTAAATATATATAAACTATACATAAAATATTTTAATTTATGAAAAAAGCTTAATTTATTTTGACTTCTTACTTTGTGATAAGTGTTCATTGAAAAGTTTATTAAAATAAAACTCAACTTGTGTTATTCACTAAATATGATTTGAACAATAAGAAAATATTTGAAATAAGAAAAATTACTATAAAATTAATACAACAAGTGTAGTATTTAACACATGCATAAAAAATACATAATAAAATCAAACTCTTTATTTAACTTGTGTTATTCACTAAATGTGATTATTTAAAATGTGAAAATAGACATAAGATAGTTTTCAAACAAGTGTGCAAATACTTAAAAAAAAATTTTATCTAATTAATGCCACAATTTTATCTTAAAATTTACTGTTTTTATTTAATGAAAACAAATTGAGTAACATTTACTAAAGTACATTTAAAATATATATAATCACAATAGGATTAATATATCCAGCATAGTGTTAAACATGTGCTATTCACCCAATGTATTTTGTTCAAATATGAAAATAGGCATGGATAATTGACAAATATTATGATAAATTTTACTTGATTTTTTATATGCAACCTAACATCACAATTTTATCTTGAATGTTTTTGTAGGTGCTCATATAAGCTAACTTAACATAAATACAAATTTAATAATTAATTATTTTTTGTATTTTAAAATTTAAATTATGAAATTATTTTCTGTACACTATCGGTACATAATCATTAAATTCTAAAAAAAACACTCTAAATATAAGAATAAAACACATGAAATTAAAAGTTAAAAATTAACATTTTAAAAAGTTAGTTTAAGTAGTGTCTCAAAAATATAACATATAGTTAAAATATGTTTGTTTGTCAAAATACTCCTATTATTGAGATCTATCAAGTCTTTTAGTTAATGGAAAAATCTAAATTATCTAAAAATGCTTGCAAAACGTACTCTCTTTCTTATAAAGTTGTAGCTAACTTATAAACGTTTTTCCACACACACTCAAAATTTTCAAATAATATTATATTTTTCCACATTTAAATGCCTTTATCCCATAAATAACCATGTGTCGGCTGCTGATTACGTTAGCTGCCCTGTAAATATGCCCTATTTCAACTACCCAGTAACGGTAAAAATGGTGGAAACCTAGAAGTTTCTTTCTTATACAGTTAAGTTATACCATTCCCGTAATACATGTACCATAATATAAAATAAAATAAAATAAAAACAAAAATCTCTCCCGTAATCCATGTTGCCTTTACAAGCACTAACAATAAATCACAATTTCAATTACGGTTTTGTACTTTCTTTTTTCTTAGCTAAAGGCTTTTGCGCATAAATCTTGCAAGATTTCGAGTCAGTACCACTTTCTTCACGCGCTGTGCGCGTCCGTTCCGTTCCCCGTCCCAAATCGTGCGGTCATAAACGCGAGATGAAAAATCAGGTTAGCAGCACGCGACACGTGGCGCGTGGGAAAGGCGAGGGTGAAGTGACTCGCGGCGTGTTTGGTTTGGTTATTTAACGAGACGGAGAGGGACAGGACGCGATTTTGGATGCGAATGGGAAGCACCGAAATCAAAGGTGATGAGAGGGACTGCGTTACAAGTTTTTCAAAGGACGCGTCAAGAGGAAGACAGTGACGCGTGTACAATACACACACAAACAAACGTTCCCACTTCCAAAGTCAGGTTCACTCCCCCATTCACCAAACCAAACTATCTCAAAGAATGAAAGAACCATTCAAAAAATAAAATGAAAAAGTGAAATTATAAGAGAGAGAGAGAGTGAAAGGGCCATGTATGATGTATGTACTCATCAACATTCAACACTGACACTTGTTAAGGAGTTTAGACTTGGTCATTGCTATCCAAAAATCCGAAATATAAACGTTCACTTTCACCCCTTGTGCAAAAGCGCGTACCAACAATTTAGTTTTATCTTTCTTCATTACAGTACGTTTAGAAAGTTGCTTATTCGTTAAAATTAGAAAATATATTAGCACAATTAAAGGATATGAAAGATTTCTCAAAAGGATATGTTAAAAATGCAAGCGTGCTATTATTGGGAATTATTGGGATAAGGATGCCAACCGAATTCGTTCATTTAATCAGTAGCATTATGGGAATGAAAAAAAATGCAAATTTTCTTTGAAGTTGTGAGATTCTCATTTGAGATTCAACGTATTTGATTTAATTGTAGAAGAAATATGATTATACCAAAATTGAATAAGATAAGAAATGAAAATATTTAACTAAAATTAACAATAATTTTAGTGTGTAAAAAGACGAAGAAGCATAGATTAAAATGGTTTAGACATGTTATAATACAATCAGTGAATATTCATGTAGAACAAAAATTTATTATCAAAAGCTCAACACAAAAAGAATTAGAAGTCGATCGAAACTCATATGAAAAAGATAGTTAAATAATACCTAATAAGTGAGATATAAATTGGCGAATAATGTATTTTAGGATAAGGTGGAAAAAAATTATAAATTTGATAGAGGATTAAACTTATTAATATGTTTATGTTTCAGTCGTTCTCTGATTTTTTTTTAATTTTTTTCTTTTTCATTTTTTCCTATTTTTTTATCCTTATTTTATTTTAGCATATTTTTACTTTCTTTTGTTTTATTTTTTTATCATCTTTCTTTTTCTTTTTTTTGTCTTTTTTACTATATATCAATGAGTTTATTTATTATTAATATCAATTAATTTGAATTAAATGTGTTGACATTGATGTTGAACAAATATAATGAATTTAATATTATACTTTTTAATTATGCTTTAAAAAATTTCTTCGAAATGAAAAAGAAAATGATGAAAGAAAAGCGCGTGCCGAATAGAGGAAGGTGGAGTAGAGTGAATGAAGAAGAAAATGAGGCTGAAAAACGGCCCATTAGGTTAAAATGCCGGCACGCAAGAAACCCCACCACCACCTCGCCGCTTGTCTCGAAATTCCCGCGTGCCACGTAACCTCCAAACCAAAACACATTATCCTCTCTCTTTCCTTTGGGCGGCGTCCCTCACTCACATCTCACACCTCATGCACCCTTTCCTTTGACTGCACCTTCCTTATTCTCTCTGCCACATACAATACCCTTTATTTCTATTATTTTATAATTATATTATGATTTTTAAATATTCATTAATTTTAATAAAAATTTGATTTATCATTGAATTAATATTATTTATTTTATAATTAATTAAAAAATAAAAAAACAAACCAACCCTCTGGCACCACCGCATATTTATTAATATATATACACCCCACCTCCCCCACACCCCGAACACCACGTAACTTCGTGCACTCTCATTTCTTTGTATTCGTATACAACAACAATTCATTTCTTCATTCCACTATCATCACCATGGTGAAGGAGAAGAAGAACGTGGTGGTCAAGAACAAGAAGCCAAGCAACAATGCTGACCAGGTTCACTTCCGCGGTGTCCGGAAGCGACCCTGGGGCCGCTACGCCGCCGAGATCCGCGACCCCGGCAAGAAAACCCGCGTCTGGCTCGGCACCTTCGACACCGCCGAGGACGCCGCCCGCGCCTATGACGCCGCCGCCCGCAACTTCCGTGGCCCAAAAGCCAAAACCAACTTCCCCGTGCCCCCCGACGACGACCACAACAACGTTAACGTGAACAAAAACAAGAGCGTTAACGTTAAATCTGACAGTCCCAGCCAGAGCAGCACGGTGGAGTCCTCCACCCCGGAGCGTGAAGCCACGCGCCGCGCCACCTCCGCTGCAATCGACCGTTTCCCGTTCCGACCCATCCAGCAGCAAATCCTCATGACCCACCCCGTGGCAGCACCCATGCGCCCGGTTTTCTTTCTCGACCGGGCCCACTTCATGACCCAGCCTTTCCCGCTCCGGTTCGAACCCGGTCCGGTCCAGAGCGACTCCGACTCCTCCTCCGTCGTCGTCGATTGTCAGCCCAAAAGAGAGCTCAATCTCGATCTTAACTTGGCTCCGCCTAATGAATATTAACCCTTTTTTTATTCTCTTTATTTTTCATTAAAAAAAAAAAGACAGCAGAAAAAAAGGACTATAGGAGATTTTTTTTTCTCTCTTTTTTTTTCTTCCATTAAGAAGTTAATTAGTACATACTTTGATGTAAATAGGTTCATGATTCTCTCTCTCTTTTTTTTTTTCTTTAGGTTATCAAAGGACATGATCTGAAATTGTCTAGATCTGATATAATTTTTCATGTAACATCTGAATATCTGATGTAATTCTGGCATTATCAATTAATCTTCTTTTATTACAATAATTTCTGCTATTGACTTAACTGCGTCGCTCTTTTAGCATATGTTTTCTCTTTTTGCCTTGTAATATGATATTTATTACTCTCATACTTTGAATGGGATTGTGAAAAAAAAAAAAATCTTGTAGTCTTGTAGAGGATTATATCAGTTTTGTTTTTTTCATATGTAAAATCTAAAACGTCAAACTTGGTTTGGTCTACGCGAGTGTTTTCATTTAAATTATAAAATTGAGATCAACAGTAGGGACGTTTTATTAATTGTTGTTGTGTATAAAAAAAATATAAAAATGAAATTCAACGCGCATAGCTATAAATGCAACAGTGGTATGTATACTTTGAATACGGTTAATCAAGGATTGAAAAACTTTTGACGATTACTAAAACAAATTAAAAAGGACTGTTCTTTTTTATATGGGTGTAAGTTTAATTTTTTTTAGTTTATTTTAAACCCTGTTTGATAGACATATTTTAAGGAAGTCTTTTACCGTTTTAAGCTTATGTAAGCATTAGTTTTGTCAATTAGGATTGGAGTATTGTATCTTTCTTATCACTTTTATATATAGTATGTGTAAAAGAGTTAAGAGCTAGTATCAAATTAAGGTCATTTCCGTAATTGTAATAAACAGTCATCATAAATTAAATAAAATACTAGTATACGAAGCCGCATAGCGTATCTTTAAAAAAAGAAGCAGCGTAGCTTTAATACGGTTTGCAACTCCAGGTTTGACTCATTTTAACTTTCGGCGAGACTTAATTATACATGCATAAACATAATTAATCATAATTGTTAAAATAGTTAAACATGGATTGATTGCTTAAATGTAACGTTTAATTTACTAAAGAAATGATTGATTTGACTGTAATTTCTTTTACAAAGAGTTTTTTGTGTATTTTTTTTATAACAAAAGCTACTCTATCAATTTAAATAAAAAGTTTGATACATGCAAACTACTACCATAATTGAAAGTCCAAGTATGCTGCTACTAATCATCTCAAGCAAGCATACGAGGCATTCATTTTCTAATAATTGGAAAGATACCAACCCGGCCATTAAACATAAATCACTTTGTTCAATTAGTGGGATACAATAATAGTATTTTTAAGGCATTTTTACTTTGAAAAAAATAACAGTAGGTTTCTAAAGTCATCCTAATGATACCCCATAAGCCTACTGTCTCAGGTTGAGAACAGCCAATTTCTCTTAAGTCCTTAATGAGGTATTTATTTCCTGTGGACATGCAACATCAATAATTCGGATTGAAGCATACCGCATGATTGAATAGAATTAATTTTGAATAAAAATAATCATATAAAGTTAAAAAGCGACTTTAAAATAGAAATATTATTTAAACAGTTGATTAAACTTTTAGATAAGAAACCATTTTTCAAAGAATATAACATGACCCAGTTTTTATTCGTAGTCATGATTTACATTCAAACCAATTAATACATCAACATTAATAATACCTTTGACCCAAATTAATTAGAATCGATGATGATGAATCCAATAATAGATACAAAGAAGTTAAAAAAAACAAAAGAAAAAAAAAGATAAAATAAAAGAAGGATGAAAAAAGAAGAAATTTTATGTAAATTTATACTTTTTTTTAAAGAAAAGAAAAGTATAAATTTATGAAAGAAAATAGGTATTCAAACCAACTAATATTTTTATTAAAGTATTTCTTATCTCTATACTTTTTTAACCATTCTTATATATATTTCTGTAAATTTATATATGTATTTTATGTTTTGGAGGAATAACAAGGCAAACATGCGAGCTCAAATCTTAACCTATTGTAACACCAACTTACGAACTCAATCCTGTTTGAACGATTACCATCATTTGGTGATCAATCACCAACATCTCATCGCCTTCATTGTCATGTCAAACAGTTCATAAAATCGCAAAACTCATACGTGATAAGATAAATGTTGTACCTTAAGACTCACACCACTAATCAAAGGAATAAAATCATCGTTCACAAAAGGACTATAACCCCTCGTTCCGCTATCATTAAATACCATTTTTGCAACACCAATCATGAACGCATTTAATACACAATGTTGTTACTATGCTACATTCTAACTTTTTAGCGGTCAATCTATAACGGTTACATTGTCCTCCCTATCATGTCAAGCAGCTTGTGAAGTTGCAAAACTCAACCCACACGTGAAGAGACAAATGTTGTACCTTAAGACTTACACCACTAGTCAAAAGGATAAAATCATCATTCCCAAAGGTCTATAACTTCTCGATCCTCAATCTTTAATTACCCCTTTTGTAATTCCAATCATGTACGCATTCAATACACGATGTTGTTACTATGCTAGATTCTAAGTAATTGAGAGTAAATCAACAATAGTTACATTGTTGTCACTATCATGTCATGCAACTTGCGAAGTCACAACCCACATGTGACAAGACAAATATTGTACCTCAAGACTCACATCACTAATCAAAAGGATAAAATCATCATCATTCACAAAGTACTATAATTCCTTGATTCATTATCTTTAAGTACCCATTTTACAACTCCAATCATGTATGCATTTATAAACACAATGTCGTTATTATGTGATATTTTAACTTTTTGGCTGGCAATCACCAATAGTTACATTGTCTTTATTATCATGTGAAGCAACTTGCAAAATCGCAAAATCCACTAGGGATGACAAAGTGGGTCAGCCCACCCAAAATGGGCCAAGTTGGTCCAACCCACATAAAAAACGGGTCAGCCTGGGCTGGCCCACTTTTGTAAAGTGGGTTGAAAATCATGGCCCGCCCCATTTTAAAGTAGGTTAGTGGGCCAGCCCACCAACCCACTTAAAAAATTAAAATATATATATATATATATATAATTTTGTTAAAAAAAGCCAGAAAATTATAAAAAAATAAAAATGTAATTAATTTGTGTTAAAAATTAATGATAAATCTATGCCTACAATCATTAATTTGATATAACAATGTTTTTAATATAAAATACATGCCTAATAGAAGCAAAACAACTAGGGAATACCAAAAAAAAAAAAAAGGAGAATATGATACCTTGAACGGGGTCACTGATGTCATTCTGCCCAGCATTATTGCGCTAGCATCATGTAACAAATAACAACAACCACAAGATGAAAACAATTTCATGCTTGAAACTCTTTGAAACTCTTTAAAATATCTCTCATGAACTAAGCACGATACATGGACATTCACTAGTACAATGAAAATGAACATAAAGAAAGGCTTGTGGAAACTTATCATTTTAAATTGTTAATACCTTACCTGATATGAGAAGGCAGAAGTAACAGAAACAAGTCCTACAATAAAATCTATTGAGCTTCCAAGAACAACATACACAAGTGAGGGAACAATTAAACAAAATTTGAATCTGAAACATACATGCAATTAAACAACATATACAAATAGGAGAACAATTACTTATAGTCTAAATAAAAATATAAAATTACTTACTTAACCTTATCTTGGCCCACCTTTAGCCCAGATTTGACTCGCATTTTTGCGGGTCAAACATTTTTATATGTGAGTTCACACTTTCAACCCGACCCACATTTTTTTGTAGATTAAATAGATTAATCCGTTGAACCAGACCCATTTTACCAACCTTAAAATCCACAATAACAAGACAAATGTTGTATCTCCAAACTTACAAAACTAATCAAAAAAATAAAATCATTATTCATAAAGGACGGTAACTTTTCGATCCACTATCTTTAAATATCCCTTTGCTTCAATCATTACACACTTAATACACAATTTCATTAACCCCTTTGTCTCAAATTTTCTTATTTCACAAATGGTTAATTACACTACAGTTACAAATCTGAGGGACTTCGTCTAATAAAATAGGATAGGGTGTTGCACTTGACAGGTCCACACGCACAAATTCGATATTTTTTTGGATGAGATATCTCTATAAATATTTTTTGAGTGTGAATGTTTTCCGTACATTGGATTAAGGCACTATCTCCTCTCCTAAATTTTGATATACAAAAAAGTTATGTTAGTTGCAACGATAAATTTACTAATTCATTATTTTTTGATAATATTAGAAAAAAATTAATACTTTTATATTTTAAAGTAATTAAAATTAAGAAAAAAACATTTTAAAATTACAAATAAAATTAAACAAAGAGATTACACTGAATCAACTATTGTTTAAATGATAATTTGTATATGACGTTACTACAAAATAACAGTAATAATAATTATTAGTAGTAGTATGAAAATTATAACTGATAAAATCATTTTTAAATAACTACACTAAATAAATAATATTAAAGTTACTAGTACTAATTATTTTAAAAAAAAAACTACTACTAAAGAGATAAGAACATCTTTAGTGATAGATCTTAAATTGAGATATTATACTATTTTTTGGTGAATCTTATAATACCACATAAGATTAAAGATCTCTCAAAATTTTTCTAATTTTTTTTTTAATGGTAGATCTCAATTTGAGATATTAAGGAGAGAAAAAAAGAGAAAATTTATTTCTTTTTACAAATATACAAATCTTGAATGATTTTATACAAAAATTTATTCTTTATATGAGAAAATTTTTCACTATCTTTATTGAGAAATATAAAAAAGATTAGATATTAAATTTAAAATTTTTGACCAAAATCTATGACTATAAGATACTCTAATAAATGTTAAATGTTGAGGGCGAGAGAAATGCAATGCGGATTAGCTAGGAAAAGGAGTAATAGCATGATTGGCGACGGGGGCACGAGGAAAATTGATTAGGTTAATTAATTAATTAGGTTAGCCAGCGTTGGTGTTGGCGCACCGACGGCAAATGAAGAAAGCACCAGATTTTGGAGTATCCTGTCTGGGCCCCACAGAAAGCGCTCCGTGTTGACGGCTCCGTCTTCGCTTTGGACGCCACGTGTCCTCTCTTCTCTTCTCCTGTTGCCGTCCACAGATAACTTTCACTTCACTTTGTTTTTCCTAATTCTTTATTTCAGCTAACTTTATTTTTATATTTTTTCGCTCATTGCAAAAGTGCGTGTCAGTTTTATAAGAGTGGTACTTGGTTGGTTGCGTGCGTTGCTTCTCAATACTTGAATGGAAACACCCATCACACGAATGAATGAATGAAGAAGAGGATTTAGGATTGTTACTATTTTTTAAATCAAGAATATATGGATTAATTTCAACAATGAGTTTTATTTTTTTCAACAAAGTTAAGAATCAAATTCTTAATAATACTAATGCTTTAAACAATTGAACTACTCTTTTTTTTTTCCTTTTTAATTGTCGGAGTTTTGAAAGAAAGAAAAATCTTATTTATCGTTTGCAAAGAACAAAATCATATTAATTATTTTTTAAATTATATGTTTACTTTTTAATCTTTAATTAATTTAGCGTGTATTGATTATGGAATGAAAAAAATGAGTAAAATATAAAACTTCACAACTATTTATTAGAATAAGAAAATTGTTACATTTCTTAATTTCTTCAAAAACAACCATATAAAAAGCAACATAAAATAATATTTAGATGTTGTTGGTAATTTAGGAGAGGAGGGTTAATTCTTGAATGTGTGGGTGGTGCGTAACAAAGAGAAGAGTAAGATGGAAGATACAATGAGTGTGAGGGGGAGGAAGAGAAGCAACCAACCATTTGGATTTGGATTTTGATTTTGATTTTGAAAGTAGAGGTTTTAGCTGCCACTTTCGGTGGGACCGGCTGCATGCGTCAGCGGAATCTGTGGAGACTGGCGAGGATGTTGCTTTCCTTTTCGCATCTATGATCTATCTTTCCATTTATTAACTTCATTTTCTTATTAAGAAAAATACTACAATACTTTTTTTGAAAGAAAAAAAAAAATACTATACTGTATTAACTAGCAAGGTTCGTATTTATGTGTGTAGGAAAAAAAAATCAGCGTTTTATGAATGTTCTATAGATGTATACAAGGAATAGGCAACATTGTAATTAATAGAAAAACATTGATTTGTTTTTTACTTTATTTTTGTTATATTTTAATGAATAGATTTTTCTTCTTTCTATATTATATCTTTAGGATATATTTGAATATAAATTTTTTCAGAAGTTCTTTTAAAAAAGAGGGGAAGCAGAATAAAAATAAAATAATATTTTTATAAATTAAAATGAGTTATTTATTAATTTAATTATAGGTGATATCTTATTTTTAAAGAAATTATATTGATAAATTTTTTAAAGATAAAAAATAAAAAATATATTTTTATTTATAATAAAATTTATCTTATTTTTTTAAAAATATTTCTAAAAAAATTTACTCAAAAGATATCCTCAATTGAAAAACTGTAATAGTTAATGTAGAAGAAGATAGATAGGTGACGCGCGACGCGAGGAGCGTGGGTGGTGGTGAGTGTTAGTGAGGAGCCGAAGCATATCTTTTGAGAAAAAGAAGAAGTGAGGGAAGTTTCTGTTTCGCCGCCAGAGTTGTGACGCGTGGCGCGTTACACGCGGTGTGGGACCCAGACAAGGTTGCATGGTAAAGCGCCACGTGACGCGGTGCAGCAAAATCAGATGCTGTTGTGGGCGGCGGCTATATGGTATGCCGTCACGACTCAGAAGCGCCAATTTATTTACGATACTTACTTATCCTTAAAATATTTGATAGATATCCAATATCTTATCTCACTTTTAAAAAGAAAAAAAAAATACATATACGATAGAAAAAAATAAAAGATGCATTAAAAATAAAAAATAATTTATTTATCATTATTGTATTCAATAATATTGCGGCAACATGTTTGATGTTTCCACTTTCAAGCCGCATCCTTTAACATTAACGAGTGTGGGTGAGGGACAATGAGAGAGGAAATTTCCAAACTTTTTATTCGAGTCCATTAAGTTTACTCGTTTACGTAATTCATAGTAGCACTTTTCTTTTTAATTAAAGATTTGTATTTTGGGAGACACAGGGTGACCTTTGTAATCCGTCTAATGCACGCCATAAGTAATATCATCATTAGTACTTGATCCTAACTTCATTTCCTAGTATGATCCTAATTTTATTATAGTAAATCATTTTCAACAAATTCCCGCGTATTAAGAAAATTATTAAAATTAATCAATAATTCTAAATTTATAGAACCAATGTAACTTTCAAAACTATTCTTGATGTTTTCATCTTTAAAAGATCACATTTTTTATGTTTTATTTTTTATAAAATTGCATTCATTAATTTGATTCTCTATATTTAAGAAAATCGTATTGTGGTGTTAACACAATTAGAAGTACTCATTATAGAATACAATTAGAAGATAAAACGAATTATTTTTTATAAATTAAATTTAACTTATACACTTCATCTATTTTAAGGCTCTAAAAAATTTAGAGTTAAGGCTCTAGAAAAGATTAAGTTTCTCTTTTGGCTGCTAGCTCGCTATTGTGCCCATTCTCCAACAACTACATCATCGTGGTATTTGCAGATTTTTTTAAATATAATTTTAGAGGATTATATGGGCAAAAAAAGTTTAAAACAGACTAAGTAAGCGTATTTGTCTAGAATAATGATAATTGCACTCTCAAAATGAGATTGAATTCTCTCTTATTAATGCTTTAACCAATCTTTTTATCTCTCAACTTTTTCTTATTTTTTTAATAAAAAAACTTTTATTTTTATAGTGTAATCACATTTTGATCCCGAAATCTCAAAATCAAGAATATGAGTCCTTACAGATTCCTAGAGTGCATGTAAACTCAGGACAATAAGAGGGGATCATTCTGATTTATGGAATGCGATTGAGCCTAAGGTTCGAGGTTCAATATTAGATGTTCAATGATTTTACTATTTTTTTATTGACAAATATTAGTTATTAATTATTAATTTTTTTAGCGGAAAAATTGAACCCATGACCTTTCATTCCATCCATTCGCCTTTTACCATTCAACCGACCTTATAACTCCCAACTATTCCACTATGTCTGGTCCATTATTCTTGATCGGATAGAGTCGACATTAGTGAGGTGATATCGGTTGAATGATCCACAACCTACAAAGCACCGAGTCTTTAGACACAAGTGCTTAAGTGTCTCTCTCTATAAATATATGTGTGTGAGAGAGAGAGAGTCCTTGGAGATGTGATATCTGTTGGATGATCTAAAGTGTGTTTGCTTTTACATCATTATGTGTTTTACTTGTGTTTTTTTATGACAAAATCGAAAATTTCAAACATTTAGTCTTGAATAATGAAATGACATGATTTTCCTAATATGTGTGTTAGATGTGAATCTAAACACACACTTTTCATTTATTTCCTCCGGTCTCTTAATTCTTTATGTATTTATGTTTTTAATTTTTTGGATTGTACGTGTTGCAGAGGATTTCATTTACCTTGAAATGGAATGGATTGAAGTGGAAAAATAAGAGAAATGGAAAGAAAAGAAAACAAAATATGTGGAAAAAGAGAAATAAAGTGATAAATTGTGATGTAATAGAAAATAAAGAAATGGATAAAAAGATTTAGATGGAAATGGAATGTAAAAAAAGGTCACCAATAGAAAGCCAATTATTAATAAGGAAAAGGCTAAATGTACACTCCCATATTTTTTTTGAAGAGTACACCCCATTATTAAGTTACATGAGATTGACAAAAGAAAAAGATAGAAATAAATTGTAAAAGAAGAAAGAAAATAATTAATGTGATAAATAAATAAATATGAAAATGAAGTGGAAGAAAAAATAAATATGATAATAATCTAATACTATAATTATACAATAGCATTTCCGGTCATCTCTATTAGAGATGCTTATAAGAGTTGTTTAATATTTTTTATTGGAGTAGATGATATAGAGTTACTTATATAAGTAGCAATTGTTTAAAATATTTACGCCATAAATGATATTTTTTAAATATTGTAAGACCTATAAAATTAAGTTAAATACTCACTTTAACATTCTTAATATTAAAGTGAATTTTTGTATTCAGTGTTTAAATTTATATAAAATTATAAGACTCATCAAATTAATATAAACAATTATGTAATTATGTATTATAGATGTTTTAATAGGTATTTTCACAAAGCATGTCAGAATACTTATTCTGGACTTCAAATGGAATTAAAACTCAGAAATCATATCACATTGCGTGGCAAGAAAGCTTAATTAACAGAGAGGGTGCACCTAAATTAGTCGAGTTTGTGGCACAAATTGACCGTTACAAACTGAGACTTTTGTCTCATGCCCGCTTAGTCTAGTTTAGCACACAAATACACACTGGTATCAGATAAAAATGATCAAAATCTTACTAACATTTTTGGTTCTCTGGTAAAGCAATAAAAAACATATTATTTGAGTTAACACTCTGAAAAACCAGGGTTGGAGCATTTGGATTGCACTCACTTTGTCTATACTCCCCCACACTTTGTCAGCACTTTTTTATTTGATTAGCTAAAAAGCACATATCTAAAGTATATAAAATAGGGCAAAATTCCTTATGCCCCTTCTAAGGCTGTCCATCTTGTTGTATTTATCATTTCATTATTTCACAAATGAATCTAACCATATGCAGTCCCCTCACTTGTTTATGCCACTCATGTTTCCTTACTTTTAGTGTGTCCTTACTACTAGAATAGAATAGAAGAGTTCATGCACGTTGTATAAGATAATATTTTAATATTATTTTTTATTTATTCTTCTCATCTAAGTTTAAATTGGCACTTTGTATTTTAGATATTCTAATAATACTAAGATTTTGATCAGCAAATTAAAATTAATTTACTGAAAATTTAGCTAGAAGTTGAAAAAATAACTAGAACTTAAAAAAAATTAAATTTTTAAATTATTAGTGTTTAATAAAATTAGCTATTAAATTAGTTAAAAAGTTTAAAATAACAACAAAATGATTTATTTAAAAAGAATTAAAAAATTTGATAAATATATTAAGATAAAAAAAATACAAAAAACTAAGGTTTTAAAAAATATTACGTCAAATAACATTTTGAAAAATATTAGAAACTACTAAAAAGAATTATTTACTGAATTGTCAAACAGATTTTTTTAAGTTAATAAAAAAAACTAAAAACTAAATAAAATATCTTTTCCTAAATCTAGCATATCCCCAGCGTTGGTTTTAGCTTTAAAATTGTACCTCTAACGAATAAATACGTAGATTTTGTTCCAAGGTACAAAGATTTTAGCATAGCATTCTATGAATTTCTTGAGCCGAGTTTGAGCCTTTATTTTTTCGCAATGCTTGTCCTTGATATATTACTTTTCAATTCATTTCTATTTTGGATTGTGCTCTACTAAATGGTAGGTTGGGTAGCTTTACAAAAGGAAACTCAAGAAAAAATGGTAATAATATATCATCATCAGGTTGTGTTAACGACATTATATTATTTTCCCCATATTTTGACTTTTCTAAATTCATATAATAACCATATAGATTTAAAAAAGTAAAATTTTAAGTCCCTTAAAATTATTAATTAGTAGATATATGGACCAATTCAGTGCATTTTTTTTTCCAATTTATGATAGACAAGCCCAACTAGTTGGTCTGCATTTTTGTGGACAGTCCAACTAGCTAGCATATAGCAACTATAACCTGCAATATTGGATCAAAAAACATAAAAACCTGTAATGTATACATTTTATTTGAAATATTCAATAATTGTATGGGGACCAATGTTCATAATCTCCTCCACGCTGCAAAATGTGGTCATCCATTGCTCAATTAACCTTTTCACCAATGTGTAAAATTAACAATTTCAAGCAAAAATTACTTGTTCAACGGATTGCCAAACGAAATCACAACCATACATTTTTTTAGTAATAAATCAACAGATCTCATTGTATATAGTATATTATGGACCATCGATGGACCAAAACCTTTTGAGAACACTACAGAAGTTTCGGTGAAACAGACATGCTGGAAATGGTGCAGAAGTTGGAAGTGAAAATCCTCAGCTCAGAGAGAATCAGAGAAGTACAGGGAGTCCTTTAATGGCATGCATGTGCATTAGCAAGATGCTCTTACTCTTTTTCTTAACTTGTTAGTTATTTTAGCTTTTAGACCAAGGTCTTGCTAATTAACCAGGGTAATTAAGAAATTAAAAAAGATAATATTTATTCTAAAAATCAAAGGATAGTGCAAAAAATTATAGGTAACACATTGTTTGTATCAGTAAGAATCGACGATAAGTAACAATGAGTTTATATTTCATAATAACTCACTCACCATATTTAATCAACTAAGTGAAACCTTTTTGATTTGGGCAACGCAATTTTATACATCCCAATAAAAATTGTTCTATTTTTAATTTCTTAACTAGAACAGTCATTAATATTTATCTTTAAACTTATTTGGGTAAAAGAGTTTTCTTACTATTTGGTATAGGTCTAACTAGAAAAAAATTATATGTAAGTTCAGCAGATTAGCATGTTAGCTGGCAGGTTAATGAATTACGATTTTTTAAAGTCAAACCAACTTAATTTACATTTGAATGAACATGCAAATTAAATGTCTAATCTTAAAAGTCACCCTTGAAGATTAGCATGTTAGCTCAGAGGTTAATAAACGGACCAACCAGGGTGAAGATTATTTCATCTTTATTTAGAGGTGGGGTTATATATGCTGCAATTTATAGAAGAGTATAACTACTCATGGTCTTGACAGAACAAGAAAAAATTGCTCTTGGGTTATGGCAATGCTATTAAATAAAGGATAACGACGTGTAAAGTAACATTCATGTGGCAGTTTTATTCTTTGGTAGGTTCTGGAACGTGCAATTCGTGCAGAGAACAAACGAACATATATTGTGCAGATGCATACAAATTTAGTGACCATTTTGAATGTCATAGAAGGAAGGGGACAACACAACTCATTATTCAGCCAAGATGATAATGTACTTGAACAACCCTCGCCAGATATCATGTGTACAACAAATTGAATTGAAACTCTTTAACATTGATTGAAATATACCGAAGTGCACGAGCATTGAGAATTTCCAGTAGTATATATAACATTATGCACCAATAATCGTTGGTACAAGGGATTCGACACTTGAGTCTTCTAAAATTTGATCATCGGCTTAGGAATATAATGACTATTAAAAGTAATATTTTACTCAAAATAAATCAATTTGGTAGGAGAGAAATTAACTAGGTGTCAAAATAAAAACCCTAGATATCTCCTATACATTAAAAAAAAAAAGTAATGCTGGATGATTCATCATCAAGCGATCTATGACAGGAAACAATGTATCTATTTCACAGGTGTCGGTAGTCATGCCCCAGATTCACAAACCATGATAAAGAGTATGGGCTAGGTTGTCCCACAAAAGCAGCTGTTAATGGAACATCAAATTGTGACACAAAGTTAATGGCGCAGAGGGGACCTCAAACCCCAAAATGGGTCATTTTAGCATGGGGTGCTCCCCCATCCCACACCATTAGGTGTTGAGTTTATGGCAATCACTACCTAACCCTGTGCCTCACCAAACCCCACAAAAAAGACTTATTCCATACACATCCTTATGGGTCATTCGACTGATCATTCCCCTCATCACTGCCTTACCTGTCTCTCAGATAAGTTTACCTCCTAGGAAACCAATGTTACACTATCAAAGAATAGCACAATATCCCTCTTTTGCTCTATGATTTAATGTTGTTCTATAAGGAGTAATGGATAGCAACACCCTTCTATTTTAATTGCCCCACCCGTTTCGGATCTAAATTCAATTAAGTGCTTATGAAATTGGAATATTCATTCCCTTAATACCCACTTAAAATATAATTCTTCAATACTATCAAACACGTGAATCAATTAACATAGAATTGTTCCAACATGAATACTTAGAAGAAGAATTTTGGAATCCATAATGATCTTATCCGATTCAAATAAGATTACTTTCAATGGAAGATATATAGTTGTGATCTAGAAAAAAAATTCTTTAATATTGGACTATATTTCACTTGCAAATTAAACTTCAAATCAAATCTGCATTACTTAAAACCCAACTTAGCAAGCAAACACTTATCTTTAATTGCAAACGGTAATAATGACTTCTTTTTCCAACACTAGTACAATGTATCTACACATTTATTTTTTACACTTTTTGAAATTTGGAAAAATGCAAGTAATGAGTTGAATGTGATGGGTTGTGTGCTTTCCTTGTTAATAATTTTAAAATATTACAAAATTAATGTTAGTGAAAATGACGTATAAATAACATGTTCTACTACGTACTACTAATAATAATGACTAATTCGGATACTACATGAGTCATTTAAAAAGAAGATAATTCTGGATTTGTACAATGAATAAAAGCCCAATTAATTAGATTATGCAAGCTAAAATAGAACCAATAGAACTATCTTTAATGTCTCGTACGCAAAGTTCTCTACATGGCCATGTCCACTACATATGAAATGATACTTCCAATAACGACCTCTATTTATCAGAGCAGTGAAGATCTGTCCAACTCAAAGCGCACAGCATTGAAAGAAACCAAACACATCTATAATAGGGGGAATATTGCAACAAAAATACATACGTACTCTATTGAAATTACTCTATTGTTTTTTCATCTTCATATACTTCCGTATGGCTCCAATTTTTATTAGATATGCTTACGAAGAAGACAAGTATCCACTGTTTATATGAACTATTTGTTCAGAATATATAAAAGATGCTAAGATTTTCGTTTCGCTACCAAATGACCTAAAATTGTGTATGACAGTACTGAACACAAACGAGTTGTGATTAAATGTTCATTGAACCTTGTAAAAATATGCAAGATAACCATCAATCACAAACGCGCGCGCGAACTAAACCACTAAAATCTAAATTTATAGAACTACACAGATTAAAAACTAGTATTTTAAAAAGAAAAATGGTTATGCACTAATAATACAAATTTTTTTATACAATCATCCTATCATAATCCACCTTATATGATAAGTTTATTGATTTTCAAAATAATACAAAGTAAAATATTTTATATCATTAATGCATAAACATTAAACTTAGTTATAAAATATAAAAAGTCAGAATCAGATATAAATAAGACTCTAAATACATATGAACCGATGACCCTTTCATCCTCTATGTGCATTTTGTTCTCATTCTTTTAAAATATAAAAATAAAATCAAAATAAGATATGAACTATTTTTTTTAAAAAAATAATCTTTAAGCAAATTTTACTTAAAAATCCCAAGCAACATTCTAACACGTACAGTACTAAAGTTACACTTTCTACAAAAGAGAAGTGGGAAAAGTATAAAATAAGATGAGTAATCTCTTAGAAGAAAGCAAATATAAAAGAAAGATTAAAATAGATTTTCATTCTTATAAATATCAAAATATTTTGAAATTTTTTAATATACTTTTTGTCTGGTATAATATTTTGACTTAGAGATGGATTTAAGATTAAGAGATCAATTTTATGGATCAATGTCAACAAATTAAGACATCAAATTCTAGTTAACACATGATAAAGATAAGATATTGATATGTATAATTGAGTTTTTTAAATTTAATTTCAAATCAAAATATCACACATTAACATTTTACTAGGAAAAAACAATACTCAAAATTTCACAAAGATAAATTTTAAATATTTTAATATTTATAAGGATTTTAAATTGTTCTGTCTTTTAATAGTTGAGAAAATTTTATTTATAGATAAGATAAAAAGAAAAGAAAAAAGCCATGTAAAATAACTAGTATAAATGACTAAATGGAAAGATAAAGAAAAAAGATGTTCCAAAAGTTATAAAAAAACAAAGAAAGATATAATTGATTTATTTATGAATATTTATTTCCCTTTGTAATTAATTTGGGTGCCCACCTCGTGATCCACAAAAAAATCTTTACCTGGGTGACCAGTGTGTTAGTGTTACCTCAATTTTACATTAGCCCCCAAAATCAAGTAAAGAAAATACAGCATCGCATATAATAATTTCCGAGAATATTATCTTAAATTTGGTCACGATAAACATTGCATGCTTTCCATGCGTAACAATTCGCTTAATATTTGCTTTAACACATCAGAATTACAGAATTACAAAATCTTGATTCCACGACACAGAGAATGAGCTTAACGCACGTGATAATTATCACAATATATAGCAAGAAGATAATTAATTAAAGACAACGAAAAACCCAAAACAGAAAAGAAAAATCCAACATCCCATTCCATGAATCAGTTTAACTTTCTACAGAATCCCCGGAACAAAAGATTAAATCTACTTTAATGGACATAAAAATTACAGAAAGCAATAAAGTCCTTAAGAAACAATAATTAACAATAACAATAGAAGCCAAGGTTGTAACATATTTTGCTAGCTCCAACATGTATTTACACTTGGGGTAAATCCTCATCTCAATTCCCACCACGAACCACTCTTTTTGTCATCATCATCATCATCTTCAAATGTTGCATATAATCTACATCAGCAATTCATTCACCCATGCGAGATCTGGGGCAATGACATCATCAACAACAACCCCATTTTCTGCTCTAAAAAATCTCCCATTTCGATTATTGGAAAAGCTTCCAGAAGCAGTGATGGTTGGTGAATTAAAAGTATTGAACTGTTTTTCATTGTGATCCTCAGAAACATCAAGCCAAGAAGACAAATTGTTGTGATGATGAGTCTTAGAAGCAGCAGACAAAAGTGAAGAAGCCTCACCAAAATTCAAACCCTCCATGGAACACATAAGCTCAGAGAAAACATCCTTATTATATTTCACAACACCATGATGATGGTTGTTGGTCTCAAACCTAGAAGGTGAAGAAGGAGAAGGTGGTGATAATGGAGGAGAAAAATGAGACATGCCAAACAAGGTAGAAGTTGGTGAACGAGTAGAATTAGAGCAATGACAAACCAAACAACAATTGTTGTTGTTGTCATTATGAGGGCTTATATCGGTGCACTTTTTCTTGCTACTATTGTCATTGGAATGAAAAACCCTGAGTTGGCGAGGGGTGTGAGCAAAGAAGCAAACTTTTCGCTTGCAATTCTTGCCATCCTTGCAAGCCTCGGTCCTATACCTAGAAGGGTGCAGCCAGCACTCAAACACCCCATGTGAAAACTCACATGCATCGCCGCGATCACACTGACCGCGGCGAAACTCTGGACAGATTGTCGGCGGGCCTTCTCACCGGGATGAAGAAAGGGACAGTCTGTCCAATCATGGCTCCGGCTGCGAGTACATCGTCGGACCTTGAACTCGAACATGCGGAATTGGTCGGAGGAGTAGGGGTCGCCACGGGAGTCATCGTCGGAGGAGGAGTCAGTGGAGCCACTGTGAGGCAGATAAATGTCGCCGGAGCCGTCGTGGACGGCGGAGGAGCGTCGGGTGAGGAGCTTCCTTGGTGGGACTGTGATGTCAATGTCTCTGAGGGATTTCTTGAGGGAGAGAAGTTGGTGGGAGGGTTGAAGTTGGAATTTGTGTTCTGAAAAAACACTACTCATCTTTGTTTTTCTTTTTGTCTTTGTAGTAAATTAGAGAGAGAGAGAAAGTGAGTGAAGATTGAATATTGTTGGAGGGGAATAAGGAATGAGTTATATAGGGTTGTTAGGTTAAGGTGTTGATGAGAGAGAATGTAGAGAGAGAGAGAGAGAGAGAGAGAGAGAGAGAGAAGGTGATAGGGATAGCTGAATAGGATGGGCGTGGCTGCATAACATTTGGAATCACCATGCAAAATAGGGTATGTGGAAGTTTGACAATTCGTTGCAGTCATCAGTTTTGGCTGTGTAACTAGGCTACAAAGTTGGTATGATGCAATATGCTATGCCAATTAAGTTTTGGATTTTACTTTTGATTTGGGTTGTGTTGGCATCATCACACGTTGATGCATGAAGAAAATTCTAGATCATGTGTCGGGTATATCATAAGGGGGTAAACCTTCATACAGGGAATTACTTTGATTTGACTAGAATACATAGCCAAATGTTAGTTTCATTTTCACATAGTTTTATTGCATTTAATTTACCTTAATTTATCAGGTATCCCTTTTGACTTTCAAGATATGTTTATGGAAAAATAAAATTGAAATTGATGTTCCTAGTCAAAATCTTTACGGAATGCTTGGGAATTGTTTTCCTTTCTTGGCATTTCACAACAAATAATAATATTATAAAGGCATAGTTACCTATAGTCTAAGAAAAAGAAAAATGTTTACTATTTATGTATTATCAAAATATATTTTTATATTCTTAATTAATCATAATTATGATATTTTTAATATATAATTAATTAAAAAGTCAACATTTTTATTAAAAATATATAAAAGTCAACAAGTTTGTTATGCATGATTTTATTAAATAAAAAGTTGATTTTTTAAATATCACTATATACCAATTACTTTTTAAAATTTATTTTTTGAAAAAAACATTTATTTTAATAAAATAAACAGATTTTTTTTATTTTTTTAGTGTGTTTGTCTATATTATTTTTTATTTAAAAGTCATTTTTTTGTTTATTTTAAGAATCAATATTTAATTATTGAAAAATGTTTTTTAAAAAACACTTATTTTAAAATTATTTTTTAAAATTTAACCAAACTCATCTAAACTAATTTATTAATTTTTTAATGAAATAAGTAACTTCTTGTTGTTTTTGTGTATTTGTTTAATTTTGCTTAAAAATAGTTTTTTGTTTTTTTAATAAGCAAATCTTATCTAATTTTAGAAAATATTTTTTAAAAAGGCAGTTTTTCCCATTATCTCTTTTACAAAATAATAAGGATGGTTTAAGTTTGAGAAGGGAAGTAAGTAATTGAACCTCAAGAGTTGTTATTATATTTGTTTCCATTTATAAGATTCAACTACTTAATTAATCAAAATTAAGAAAAATAATTAATTTAGCTATTAAAAAGAAGTAATTAATTTAATTGATAGTAATAAATTGATCCTAATTTATATGTTTTTTCAAAAATACTATTGTAATTAATGTTTTTTTCTCTTCTAAATACATGTTAATATAGTCTTTTTCTTATTTAATTTAAAAATAATTAATAAAAAAATAATATTGATTGAATCTTACATAAAGAACAAGAACAAGTATATTTAAAAAGTTGAGTCATGTAAATAGAAACGAAAGTAGTGTAATATAATAATTTCAAATTATACATGGATTATACTAGTTACATTATTGATCTGTAACTCAATTCTAGTAATAAGTGAAAATTAGGTGTGTAACGCGCGACATTCGATCTTTTCCAAATTAAAAATAGGATATCATGATACCTCACAAGTCACAAATAAGACACACATGACTGTGCTTCCTTTTATGACAGAAGTTAATAGATAGTGTGTCATCAAAATAAGGTATTGAAATAGAATCTTGTTCAGTAAAATCTTATACTTTTTCAACAAAATCTCTAGTCACAAGTTTTTTTTCAACAAAATCTTGTTCAGTAAAATCTTAACAATTAATTATACTAAATAGGGAAATAGGAATCATGTTATATTAAAGGTTAAATTAATTTTTCTCTCTAATTTATTATTTAGGTATAATATGGTTATCTAATTTTTTGGGATTTAATTTAGTCCTGTCATTTTAAAATGATTCAATTTGATTATTTTGTCTAAATTAAATTGACGGTATTAGAAAATGTGGGTTTTATAACGATTTTAAATCAAAATCGTCACAAAGTATGATTTCTTAACACGGTTGATCCAATTTTTTTAGAAAATATAACCAAATTGAATTGTTTTTAAAAATGAAAGGACTAAATTGAACCCCAAAAAATTAGATGATCAAATTAAATTTAAAAATTAAATTAAAGGAAAAAAACTAGTTTAACCTATATTAAATTAAGAAAAATAGTGATTGTGTTATTTAAAAATTGACCACTTATTTATTGGGTTATTCCTCAATATACAATGAGGGCATGTGAAGCATATGAAACTTACATGAAAAAGAAATGGAGCATATAAGTAAAAGATTCATTAGTTGTTAACTTTCTCCAAAAATAGGAAACAAATTTATATGTAATTGTTGATTGTGGGTTAACAGTATTAATTGATTTGCCATAAAAGATAAATCATTTGTCTTTGAAAAATTCTTAATTTTCTTTTGATGAAATTTGAAGATTCAATTTATAAATACTTCTATACAATTTTTAATAAATAAGAGAATGATAAAAAAAATGTGAAATAAGAGAAGAAATTAGATAGATAAAAAAACAAAATAATATTACTTTTATACTAAGTTTCCACACCAGCTCCCATTCTTTTTTTTGGATTACTATATCAGGCATTTTGATTTCATTCAAATAATTAAATATAAATAATGTTAGGCCCATTATAGAAATTAATCCCTTTGCATCAAGGTAGTGACCCAGACCAAACTTTTTAAGACCATCACTGTTTTTATTTTTATTTTTTTTAGTTTCTTTCCCTAAAAAGAATATTCAATCAACATGATTGATGGGCAACCATGACACTTGTTGAATATATACCGGACTTGGTGCTCAATTTCATGTGAAATAAGAGCAAAGTTCAATGTTAGGTATTTGCATGCCAAACAAGAAAAAAAGAAAAGTCAAAAGTTTTTGTCACTTTTCATCCACTCCACCCTAATTATTTCAAAAACAACGAAAACAAACACACCCTTTCTCTTGTGTCATTGCAAAGATAAAATGAATTGCGATCATCTTTAAGGATACCTTTATCAACATGGAAACTTAGTAAAGGTTAAATATATTTAAGTAGTGTAATAACCTATGTCCTCTATGGATCTTAAGTTTATAATTTACAAATTCTTATATTATTATAATTTTTAATATATTTGTAAAGTCTTTTTCATTTTAAATGTATATATATATATATATATATGTATATGTGTGTGTGTGTGTGTCTTTGCACGTGTGTATGCATGCATTTGCATAAATATGTGTATGTTTGCACTTATTTTTATAAGTATCCGTTAAAAAAATTAAAACAAAACAATAAATTAAATTAAAAACAAACAAATTTGAAGCATATTGTTATACTAAAACAAATATTTTTAAAACATATTAATTTTGAATTGTATATTTATTCTCAAATGATATTAGAACAACTTAACTTATATTTAATTAATTTCAAATTACAAGTACATGTAAGTATGGGTTATTAACTACCCATGCACCGTTAATAAGCAAGTAGAGTAAAAAAATTAATTTTATCCTTAGACACATATATCCATTAAATTATATATTTTTAATCCATAATAAATTTCAGTACATATATTTCATTGTCATTTCTAATTGTTATATTTATGACCCAAACTGAAAGATATATCACACAAAATTTAAGGATTCACAAATGAAATAATATTGTTATATTAATTATATAACATATAAATATATATGATATTTTTATATTATATATATCAGTCTTTCAAAACCATAATCAATGTCATTTATAATTAAAATCATCAGTTTTGTTTCATATATGCAAACCTACCACATTTTGTCCATAGTCTTTGATTAACAACAATAGAATATATCAATTTTAACATTACTACATAGGAGAATGCATAAACATTTTCTTCGAAGTAACATTTGACAAATAGACTAAGAGATAAATCGTTATATGAGGATAATAGTCTTTGACACATGTGAAACTAAAAAAAAAAATTAGAAAGTAATGAAAAAAAAATGCAAACTAAAAGAGATGGAACAAAAGAATGGATAAAATAAAAGTTTGACAGTACAAAAAGGAAAGTAAACAAAACATATAAAGGGATGAATAAAGAATAATTTAAAATTTAAAATGGAAACTAAATTCAATTCGAATAATTAATAAATAATCAAACTGAAAAGATAGAGAATCTTAATTGCATATAATTGATTTGGAATAATAAGAATTGAATATTTAATTGTTGGATTACTTATAATTGACTAATAACAAGAAAATTTCTTATTACTGTTTTTCATTAATTAATTATAACACATTTTTTAAATAAATAAATTTTCATATTAATAAGTATATTAAAAAATATTAGAAAAGTAATTATTACTAATTTATATATGAAAATAAATTTAAATTTTATTATCATAAATTTAATCATAACAAAATTAATATCTAAAATATATACTAAAAATATTTTTTTAATATTTAAAAATAAATTAAATTTACACATATTTTTAAATACAATCTAAGTCATAAAAAGTATAAGAAAACACATTTATAAAAGCTTGGGTTATAAGAGATCTTGAATATCTTATTTGAATATTTACACGGTTTAATTGAATTATATTTTTTAATGACAAAAAAATGTGTTAATATTTAAATTCATTTTGTAATCAAACCAAATTATTATAAATCACCAAATGATAGCATGTGTCATTTAAACCTTAAGAAGTTGTCTGATATCAATGGTGTCATCCAAACCTATTTTTAGATTCTCAAATTTAATATTATAGATTATTTTAAAAGCTATTATTATTTTAAATTTTAAATTTATTTTATTTTATTTTATTTTTACTTTCATCCTTAACTCTTATTATTTTTATTAAGTAAAACGAAAAATATTAATATAATAAAAGTTAGTTTAATTAAATATAATTTATTATTAAAATTAAAAATAATTAACAACTTTTTAACCTTTATATGAAACTTTAGACAACACAAATAGAATAATGCAATTATATTATTATTTTTTAATTTAAATATATTTTTAGTCTCCATAAATAAAGTTGTTTAGTTCAATCAACTCGACTCAAACAAACAAGTTCATGGACCAATCATTTTTTAAAATTATAAAAAAAAAATTATTTTAAAAATCTATATAGCAAGTTAATAAAATAGTTTAATCACTATAACTAAAATAAAAAAGATACATATTTGTGCTGTAAAATAAAAAATATAATACATAATGTTCCGGAAATACCGAGATACCGGGGTAAAAGATAAGGGAATCTATCTAATCAATTCAAATATTCAAAACTCTCAAATATCTTATCTGCAAGGTACGTGATAATTCCTATTTAAATTAAGATAATTGTTTATTATCATCTGCCATTATCTTTTTAATAGATTATCTACAAGCTATGGCCCAAGGCCCATAAATCACAATATAAATACGACCCCCTAGGTAGTCACAAGGTATACTTTTCTAACTCTCTCTTTTCAATACACACTCTGCACACACCCCACTTCCAATTTGTGGTGTTTCTCCTTGTGAGCAAGTGTGATATTCTTTCATGAGGTGTTCTTCAACCAGAGACATCTCCAGGAGAGAGAGAGAGCTTGATCCTATAGCAAATATTCCAACAAACCTCTGTTGAAAATATCTCTGTTCTCCCTGAACAGAACATTGGCGCCGTCTGTGGGAAACGATAAACTTCGATTCCCATCAATCATGGTTAATACGAGAAGCCGACAAGCTGACGGAAGAGACAAAGTAAGGAGGAACCCGGAGAATGTGATAATAGAAGACGCGGTCTCCCACATCGCCTCATCCCAGCCATACCAACACCACGGCGGCCCGCCGCCAATTTGTTATCTGGTGGCGAAGAAGCACCAAACACGACGCAGATAATCCATAACGCTTTGAACTCGATTCTGACTAGAATTGAGAATTTGGAGAGAAGATACGAGCTTCAGCGACAGGAAGACATTCGGACCATGCTTGCTCAGTTTGAAGAAAGGAGGCAAGAGAACCATGAATCGCAGCATGCGTCGGGATGTCGGCAGGAGGAACCTCGGCAGGAGGCACTTCGGCAAGGGAATTCTATCCCAATTACTGGACAACGGAATCCAGACTCGGTCGACCACTTCGGACCGAGAAGAATGCCCTGGCCCACAGGACTTCATATCCCGCAGACCGAGGTCCCGATTCTGGGTGCAGAGGGGAACCGGGAAAAAGAGACAGTGCTAATCAGAAAAGAAGGCACTTACCAGAGAAAATACCACTGAGGTCAGCAAAATAACAGCCCGTTTGTCGATGCAATAGTGAACGCGCAATTCTTGGAGGACTTTGATGGATCGTTCCTCTCGAAATATGAAGGGAGTCAAGATCCTCAGGTACATCTTGACGAGTTCGATATGCAAATGTGCGTCAGAGGTATAGATGAGCCAATCATATCCCGAATCTTCGTCACAATGCTGACCGGACCAGCATAGACATGGTTCCACACCCTGCCGCCAAGATCAATTCGGCACTTCGAGGACCTCGGCCACAGATTCTTGTTGAATTTCGCAACCAGTAAGAAACAACCGAAGTCTGAGTTCACCCTAGGAAAGATACGTCAGCAACCAGGAGAAACCTTGCAGAGCTACCTCGATCGATTCAAGGAGGCAGCTTTGCAAGTCCAGGGGTTGGAAGAAAGGGTGCACGTTCACCTCATATCTGCCGGGCTCAACGGGTCATCCCGCCTGGCCAAATCCATTTATAAAGACCCCGTCAAGTCTCTCTTGGAATTCAGGACGCGATCGAAGAAGTACCTGGAGTTGGAGCAGATGGAGATTGCCAATTCAGGCCATAAGGAAGGCAAGAGGAAACCGACGCCGCCAAAAAACCGATATCAAGGAGGAATGCACAATGGCCGAAATCCCCCAAACACTCATCAGGGGCGACCTCCGAGGAACTTTCTTGATCTCAGAAACAGACCCAATACGAATCCAAGTATGATAGGTATGCTCCGTTAAACACTTCCCAGACTCAGATCTGGAGGGAGGTGGCATCAACAGAGATGAAGAAAGTTGAGCGACCTCGGCCAGTATTCAGCAAAGCAAGACTGGATCATTCCCGGTTCTGTGAATTCCACAACGGCCCGGGACATACGACGGAGCAATGTTGGGATCTCCGAGACGCCATAGAGAAGTTCATTCGTGAAGGGAAACTGCGGCAATATGTTATCAAAACACAAGGCCAACTAAACAAAAGAGTAAACCAAGATAGCGACCGAGACCGAGATAAGAAGAAGAGCAAGAAAGATGACGAATTCCCGGAGCCCGAGTTCGAATGTAACGTTATCTCGGGATCTCTGGGTGGTGGGGGAGACACGGCCAATCAGAGAAAGAAATATCTAAAAGAAATAATGGCGATAAAAACCCAACCGAGCTTCAAGAAGAATGCTAAGAAAAACCCTCCTCCACTAATATACTTCACTGAGGAAGACATGATAGGAGTAGTGCCTGGCCATGAAGACGGCCTCGTCATAACAGGAACCGTGGCCAACTTCTGAGTCAGAAGGATATTCGTGGATAACGGTAACTCGGCCGACATCATTAACCTCAAAGCATTCAAGAAAATGAACCTAAAGGAAGAAGATTTGAGGCCATGCCAAACCATGTTATATGGTTTCAATGGGGAAGGCACCGGCCTAAAAGGCGTCATCGATTTACAGCTCACTCTGGGAACAAAAGAAGGCTTCAGGTCAGAAAAGGTCACTTTCACGGTGGCCGAATTTTCGTCCCCATATAACATCATCCTGGGCAGACCAACTCTTCACAAGTGGGACATAATGATGTCCACAAAGCACCAGAAGATGAAGATGATAGGGCACCTCGGCCAAGTCATCACAATATGCGGAGACCAAAAGGAGTCCAAACAGTGCTACTACAACATTGTCAAAGAAAGCAACGGAAATCATAATTCTCCACCTCGGATAAAAAAGGGAGATCCAGCGGAGCGCAAGGTTGAAAAGCCGTCATCTCGGCAACCAATCAACCTGGTGGAATTAGATGTAAGGGACGACGAATGGAGGCCGGAACCAGTGGACGAGCTGGAGGAAGTCCAAATTGGAGATTCACCTGACAAGATCACAAAGATAGGCAAGCAGAATGATCCCGACACAAGAAGCAGATTGCTAGAATGCATAAAAAAGAACCAGGATGTGTTTGCCTGGAAGACTTCCGAGATACCCGAAATCAATCCAACCTTTTGCTGTCACAAAATTGTCTATGTATCCCGGCTCCAAACCGATAGAGTAGAAGAATCGGAAACTCGATTAAGAAAGAAGACAAGCTTTGGAAAAACACATCAAAGAACTACTGGAAGCCAACTTCATAAAAGAAATACAATACACCACATGGCTTTCCAACGTCGTAATGGTAAAAAAATCCAATGGGAAGTGGAGAGTGTGCGTTGATTTTACCGATCTAAACAAAGTATGTCCCAAAGACTCGTATCCAATGCCGAACATCAATCAGCTGGTCGACAGCTCAGCCGGATTCCAGCTCTTATCATTCATGGACGCCTACTTCGGATACAATCAAATACCAATGTATCCAGAGGATCGAGATAAGACAGCTTTCCGAGGTGTTAACGCCAACTATTGTTACAATGTCATGCCTTTCGGATTAAAAAACGCCGGGGCCACCTACCAGAGGATGATGAACAAAGTTTTCGCCAATCAACTCGGATGAAACATAGAAGTATATATTGACGACATGATCACTAAAACACCCGATAAGGGAGATCATATCCGAGATCTGGAAGAAACATTTCAAAAGTTGAGACAGCACAATATTCGATTAAATCCGACGAAGTGTGCTTTTGGGGTAAAAGCCGGGAAATTTCTGGGGTTTATGCTTACATGTAGAGGGATAGAAGCAAATCCAGACAAATGTAAAGCTATCTTGGACATGCAATTCCCGACTAACAAGCGTGAAGTGCAGCAGTTAACCGGACGAATGGCGGCATTGACCCGGTTTCTCCCAAGGTTAGCAGAGAAAGCTCTTCGTTTTGGACTTCGGCATGTGAAGCAGCATTTTTGGAAATTAAAAAGTGCCTAGCATCCCCTCCAGTGCTGTCAAAACCGAACCCCAGAGAGATTTTGATATTATATCTCTCAGTTGGGGAAGAAGCAATAAGCGTCGTGCTAGTCAGGGAAGTTGATAAGTCCCAGCTACCGGTGTATTTTGTGAGCCGGGCACTCAAGAACTCGGAGGTATGATACCATAAACTTGAAAAGATAGCCTTCGCTCTCCTGACAACAGCAAAAAGGCTCCGTCCTTATTTCCAAAGTCACACTATAATGGTGAGGACGAATCAGCCGCTTCGGCAGGTATTACATAAGCTCGACCTCGCTGGAAGAATGATGAACTAGGATATTCAGTTGTCAGAATTTGACATCAAGTACGAAGCTCGGCATGCCATCAAATCTCAAGCAGTAGCCGACTTCCTAGTGGAGCTGACCCCGACGTCGTCAAACACGCAAGAAATACCGATGTGGAAGCTGTACGTCGACGGATCATCCAACTCCAAAGGCAGTGGGGCCGGAATCATTATCGAAAACCCCGAGGGAGTGTCGGTTGAGAAATCACTGCGGCTTAACTTCTCGACGTCTAAAAACCAAGCCGAATACAAAGCTTTGATTGCCGGCTTAAAATATATAAGAGAACAAGGGGCACTAAGAGTTAAAGTCTTCACTGATTCGCAACTCGTCTCGGCACAAATAGATGGAAGATATCAAGTCAAAGGACCACTGTTAGCTAAATATTTGGCTAAGGCAAAGGAAATAATCGCCGATTTCGAAGAAGTAATCGTCACTCATATACCCCGAGAAGAAAATACCCGGGTAGACATATTATCGAAGCTAGCTAGTACGAAAGACACCGGAAGTCACAGGACTGTCATCCAACAGGATGTGGCTCAACCGGCATGCATCATGATCATCGCCTCGGCCACGGAATGGAGAAAGCCCATTGTTGATTACTTGGAACAAAGAACTCCGCCAGAGGACGAGATAGAAGCGAAAAAGTTGATCCGAGAAGCTGCTATGTACTCCATTGTTAATGGAGAATGATACCGAAGGGGCCTTCACACCCTAATGTTGTTATGCCTGAACCCGGACCAAGCCGAGTATGTGCTTAGAGAAATACACGAAGGCATTAACGACCAACATATGGGCGCCAGGGCACTAGCATTAAAAGTCCTCCGCGCCGGATACTTCTGGCCTACGATAAAAACCTATGCCACGGAACACGTGAGGAAATGTGATAGTTGCCAGAAGCACGCAAAAATATTGTGGAACCCGCCTACCGAACTGACGACGATCACGACACCGTGGCCTTTCTACAAGTGGGGTATGGACCTACTGGGTCCATTCAAACCCACAGAAGGTCAGATGAGATGGTTAGTGGTGACCGTCGATTATTTTACGAAGTGGATAGAAGCCGAACCCATAGCCACCATCGCTTCGGCCCGAATCCAGAAATTCTTTGAGCGAAGTGTTGTTGCAAGATTCGGGATCCCGGCTGAAATTATCACGGATAACGGGACACAGTTCACTGACAAAAAGTTTCGACAGATGATGAGTGGGTTACATATAAAACATCATTTCTCTTCGGTGGAACATCCTCAGTCAAACGGGCAGGCCGAAGCTGCAAACAAAGTCATTCTAGACGGGCTAAGAAAACGGATGCACGAAGCCGGATTTAATTGGGTTGAGCAGCTACACTACATGTTGTGGGCATACCGGACCACGGCCCAATCCACCACCCTAGAAACCCCGTTCAAAATGACTTATGGGTGCGAAGCAATGATTCCCGTAGAGATCAGCCAGCCCTTATGGCGAAAACAATGCATGACCGGAGCCGAAGAAGACAACAACGCCGCAATAGTCGTCGAATTACAAATGATAGAAGAAATCCGAGATATAGCTCATCGCAGGGAGATAGAAGTCAAGCGGATATTGACACATAAATTTAATAAAAAAGTGAAGCCGAGAAGTTTTGAACAAGGAGATCTAGTACTGCGAAGAGCCGATGTCGGAAATAAGAACACCCGAGAAGGGAAATTGGCACCCAACTGGGAAGGCCTTTACAGAATCACCCAGAATCTCGGGCAAGGAGCTTATACAATGGAGACTCTTGAAGGAAAGAGCGTATTACGGACGTGGAACGGCGACAAATTGAGAAGATATTATAGCTAGAGCCCTAACCGGGATCATGTTCGCATTTATAACCATGAACTCCCCTAATTGACGAGATCAATTTTACAGGGTCATGGATTGCCGATATATAGACACGAGTCTCTTATTCATGGAGACCGTGGAATAAAAAATTGATATCTATTCATGTATTCCTCTTCTTTACAAGAGATCATGAAATAATATTCGATATAAGGCCTTATTCAAAGGAGTTTATACATTGTGCGCACAATACGATATCTTGATGGTCCGCGTATCGTCCCGGCCCTGATCAGGTCGGAATAACTTATTTGAGGGAAACTGAGTTCAGTTCCATCGAGTGGTTATGATATGTCGGCCATCGCGGCCCTCGGTTAGCTAATAGCCGGGGTCCGAAGTCTAACATCGACCTTGGCACAGCTTACTCGATGGAAATTCCCACGAGTGGTAACAAGACGTCGACTGTTATAATTCTTAGCAAGCTAAAATAAAGAATCCGAGACTCGATATCCGATATACGATAACCTGATATACAATAAACTTGGGCATATGGAACCAAGGTACGATAAAATAAACATGAAAAAGACATTCAAAGAAGAAACAACGATACTTAAAAAAAAAAGGAAGTCACATAAAAGGCGAATTGTTCTACAATAATAAAATAAAAAATACATAAGAAACCGGCATCCCGGCCCTTCAAGATTCGACATTCTCCTCCTCGGCCCTAGTGTATGGAATCAGCTTATTATCTTCAACAAAATCCCGGTAGTGAACTCCCTCAAGGTTCGGAGAAGTTCTCGGGTTCAAGCATTGAACTTGTTCTAGAGCGTTGGAAAAAGCTTCCTCCGCCGCTGATTCCACCACCTCTTGAAGTTCGGCCACCTCCTTCCTAGCATCCTCAGAGTCCTTTTGAGATTTCTCTAAGAGGACCTTCAGATCGGCAAGCTCCCGTGCTAAAGAGGCAGCGTCCTCCCGAGCCTTAATAGCCTCGGCCGAAGTGGCATCATATGCAGCCTTGAGAGAAAAAAACTGCTCCTTTAAAACTTCAAGTTCACCACGCACTTCGGAAAGCTCTCCTGAAGCAGCAGATAACTTAGAACGAGAAGAGAGCAAATCTCTTTCCAGCTCGCGATGCTCCTCAAGCAACCTCGTATGCCGATTCTTCAGAGAAACCAAGCTCGGCATCAATGAAGCGCATTTGAAGGCGCTCAACTGAAGCGCGTCAAGCTCCTGGATGTCCTCATCAGATAATGGACTTGAATCCATAAACCTTTTTGGAGCCTTTGTATAGGGGAAGAGATCATCGACTCCCTTTTCCCAAAGACATCCAGGGGAAAAGGCAGCAGTGGTAGCAGGAGCAGCGGAAGCAGCAGCAGCAGGGACCCCGGTTTCAGTTATCGGGATGATTTCGGTGTCCCCGGAAGAAATAGTGACCTGATCGGCCACTTCGGCCTCGGCAGCAGCGGGTGGTGGCACTTGGTTAAAAGGAGCCACCTTCTGAGAACCGACGGCCGAATCCTCCGCCTTGCGCTTTTTGGAAGATGGAGGCAGCCGGTTAAGATAGCGAAGACTTCGGCCGCCGGCAGACTTCTTCGGGGGACGAGAAAGAGGGTTGGAGGAACCTTCCATTTGAGCAGCTGCAGACAAAATAAAGACATCAATACAATGATAAGAAGAAGAAAAACAACGATGCTTCATAAACAAAAATAATAAAACCTTAGGCGTCTCGATAAGATAGAATCTGAATAAGAGCCGACTCCTCTATATCAGAGAGGCTCGACTCGTCAGTACGATAAGAAGTCGGAGTAAGAAAATGGTGATCTTGAGTCCAATAAAGTGGGAACTTCCATTCTACCCCTGGGGACTCAGGACAGTAAAGAAAAAAAGGATGTTTACTGGGCTCGGCAATAACTTTGAAGAAATTATTTTTGAAATTTTTCAAAGAGTCACAATAGAGAGTAAAAAGATGCCGGTCCGGACGACTACGAAAAGAAGTCCACCCTTTCCGGTTAGGTGGTTCTCGGCCAGTACGATGGGTATTTACATTGAAAAAGCAAAGAAATAGGGGGACTGTGCAGACGATATTCAAATCCTCACACAGATCCTCAAAAGCTTTTACGAAGGCCCAACCATTAGGATGTAACTAGGAAGGAGCTAAACGAAGAAAAGACAACAACTGCATCTCGAAGTCCGATAAAGGAAATCGGACACCTAGACGTTTTACTACGTCAATACAAAAGAAAAAATAGTTTGGCCCATCTACCTCGGCACGAGAATAGATGGGCTCATCCGGGGAAGGGAGGCGGATGGAAAAACCATCTTGATTTCCAACAGGAAGAGCCGCGATAATTTCCGGGGTGGAAAAGGAAGAAGTACAAAGTACTTCGGAAGTCACCCACAGATATTTGGAGACAAGAGCAGGGGAAGGACCATCATGCCGAGATCCAGTAGACTGAGACTCGCCAACCATTTCCAAAGATGAGGAATCCATAGCTACCTATGACAAATAAAAGAAAAAAAGAAGTTAGAAGATGAATACCTGGAAGAGAAGCTGAAATAGGAAGAGCGGAAGGAACAGCCGACGTCGAGCTGGAAGTCGGCATCTGGACCTCGGCATCCGACATCCTAGCCGTCGTCGTAATGGCCTTTCGGACCGGGTTGTGGCAACAGGATTCTAGAATCTCGCCGGAATACTCATAGTGCCCAATATGAACATAATAATGAAATTCGTCCATACATTTTGAGCAGGGCTCATAATGGACTTCGAATGCAGTATTTGAAAGATTAGGACTGACAAGGGGAGAGGAACTTGTGCTATTGGAAGGGCAAGAACGATCGGCCAAATTTTTAAGGAACCCCCTAACCCTAGAAGGACGACGACCTTTAGGAGGACCTCTAGACTTAGCAGTTCTCACAGAAGAAGACTGTTCAAGGGCTCGATCAGCCAAAATTTCTGAGGGGTCATCAAACTATAATCAGTGCTTATACGAATACCTTTCTTATGCCTAAAAAACCCAGAATGGGGCCTTTTTGGAGCCCTAGAATCCCCAGAACGAACCCTTAACAAATCTTTTCGTTTTTCCTCCTCTAAAAGAGGAAGACCGCAAAACCAGAATGCAGATTTGGGGGGAACATGCTTTCGAACGTAAGCTTCCTCCTCAGGAGTAATATCCAAGGCGAGGAAGAAAGGGAAAGAAAAGGAGGGACAGAAACCAAAAGGGAAGGAAAAGGATCTATGGAGGAGTAGTGTACAGAACAAAATAAACCAATACAAGAGAATGCAATAATATAGAGATAGTACCTGGAAAACTGAAGATTTCTGAGAAGCGCTGGAGGCGAGAAAGTAATAACTTGGAGACAGAAGATGAAGAGCAAAGGAAAATGAAGAATAGTGAGAGAATAAAAAGAATTAAAACAAGAGTAACCGCCAAAAACCAATTTATGAAACGTGTTGAGCAAAGTAACTTCCAGAGACGAAAGGGCACAAAGGGCAAACGCGACTTTTTAATAACAAATGAGTGGGCAAATATGGAAAAAAGTGAAAAGGTCATGATTGAGAAATTGAAAAAGCTGTCAACGCATTAAATGTGAGGAGAAAGCGAAAAGACCTGCAGAAAAAACGAAGAGATAGAAAAGACCATTCGAAGAGTCTGGGATCTCCCCAGAGAATCATCTCGGCTGACAAAGTTGGACTCTGCACGATGGAACAAAGTCGAGGTCCGAAGTACTGATCCCAATGGGCCGTCCCGGTCCAACAAAGTTAATTCGAGGCAAAACCGAGGGCCGAGGTTCCGACATTAAAAGATAACCTCGGCAAACTAAGTCAACTAGGTGCATTACGAAAAGCATAACCGGAGTCCGAAGTCCCAACATCAAAAAGTCATCTCGGTCGAAACGGGAAATTAGTGCGAAGAAAAATAACGTCACTACTAACTAGGTCACTCACATCGGCCACAATGACCGACGAGAAATTCATCCGCCTCGGCTACGAGTCTACGACAACCAACAAGAGCGACTCACCAACCCCAGTAAAGGTACGAGTGCTCAGTACAGCTCGGCAGATCAGAGTGCTAATCAACCGAGCTGGGGGGCATCTGTTCCGGAAATACCGAGATACCGGGGTAAAAGATAAGGGAATCTATCTAATCAATTCAAATATTCAAAACTCTCCAATATCTTATCTGCAAGGTACATGATAATTTCTATTTAAATTAAGATAATTGTTCATTATCATCTGCCATTATCTTTTTAATAGATTATCTACAAGCTATGGCCCAAGACTCATAAATCACAATATAAATACGACCCCCAGGTAGTCACAAGGTACACTTTTCTGACTCTCTCTTTTCAATACACACTCTGCACACACCCCACTTCCAATTTGTGGTGTTTCTCCTTGTGAGCAAGTGTGATCTTCTTCCCTGAGGTGTTCTTCAACCATAGACATCTCCAAAAGAGAGAGAGAGAGCTTGATCCTATAACAAATATTCCAACAAACCTCTATTGGAAACATCTCTGTTCTCCCTGAACAGAACACATAATATAAATAAAATAAACTATATCAATTGTAACAATAAACAATTGCTACAAATTATAATCAACACTCAATATGCATAGGATATTAACCTTAAAATGGACATTAACCAGACATGCATTAACCTTATCATATATAATTCTACTTAGAAAATGATTTAATAGTAAATCTTATCTTCAGTAAACTTTTTTCACATCACACATTTTATTTTTAAAACTCATAATCTACTTGATTTCATATTTAATTATTTTTTTAAACTAATATGCCATAACCTAAAAATTAAAATTTATTGATGAAATATTTTTTTACTAATTTTAGTATATACATATTAAGGGTGAGCAACGTCGACTTTTTGTTATTAAATATTGGTATAATTGCCACGTTTAGTATTGGACTCAAATTTTTTTAGTTCAGTTGTCAAAATAAATTAAAATGACTTATAATTAATATAATTACTTAATAATATAACAAAATTAGTAACTCCTTAATTTGCATTATGTAAACCTATATTGATTCAAAAAAAAAAAAATCCACACCTACACTGGTCAATTTGGTCTCCAAATTTTTATAAATGAATCAATTTAATCCTTAAATTATTTTAAATGATTTAATTTGATATCAAGTTCTTAAAAATTTAGGACCAAATTGATTCAGTTTTAAGAATTTAAGAACCAAATTAAACATCTTAAAAATTTGGAGAACAAGTAAATTAATTTCTAAGAACTTGATAATTAAGGCAAAGAAGAAAGATAAAAATCTATTTAACTCTATCATTCTATCATTCACTAGGTAAGAAGATACACTTATACATGGACCACATAAAATTATGATGGTAACAAATAACAATTATTCACTAACAAATATAAAATTGGTTTAGTAAAAAGAGAAAAGATGGGACAAAAAGTCACATATTCAAATCCGTTTGCTAACAAAATTAATAATATTAAAACTAATATTTATCAATAAAAAAACAACAACTATTCATTAAGATTCAAACAATTTAAAAAATCTCATTCAAAAAAGCAAAAGTTATTATTGAATCATTTATACATGCAATCAGTGCAAGCTTGTGAATTTCTGCAGGCATTTTAGCCAAAAAAGAACATGATGAAGTTCATCTGAGATACACATCATCTAAAATTCTAAATGTCCACCAGGGCCTTCATTCTTGGTTTGGGAAAGGATTCCTCTGCTTATCCATAAAAACATGTCATTAGAACCTTACAACTATGCAAGATATGTCATCCTTGCTTTTCTTGGAAACTGCCTCTTCTATTAAGTGCTTTGCTGCAGCTTGAGCGTCCTTTATTTGTCGAATAGATTCCACTGCTTCTTCGTTTGACATAACCTGAAAACATCATGGGAAAAAAATTATTTATAAGTGGATTACTAAACAAAAGTAGAAAATGCAAACAAGGGTTTTTGAGTAGTGTCTCCTAGATTTATTAAGGTAGTGTTTGATTGAGTTTATTTTGAGCTTCTCTTCTCTATAAAAGAAGAAGTTATTAGGCCAAATAAAACTTTAAGAAAAGAAAATATTGAAACAAAACCCTTTTTCTAGGAAAATGCTAACAAGGATTTTTAAGATACAATATCTTTAGTACAAGATCTTAAATAAGGATCTTGAGTTTAAGATCTGATCTTCACTAAATCTTTTAACTAGATCTCCCAATAAAGGAGTTGAAGAGATATCCAACATAGAGGATGAATTCTTGTTGAAAATCTCTTAAGATCTGCACATTGTTCAAAAAAGAATAAATTTTCTTTATTTTTCTCCCTCCCAAAGATCTCAAAATAAGATCTACCATTAAAGAAAAAAATATAAAAGATTTTGAAAAATCTTTAATCCTATATGACAATATGAGGTCTACCAAAAAGTAATCTAAAATCTCAATTTGAGATCACACACCATGATTTCCAATGAATCCTATCATGATTTCCCATAAAAACCTCTTTTCGAAACAAAGTAAATTTTGAAAAAAAGTGTTTTTTTTTATATAAAAAAAAAGAAGCTAACCTTCCATATTCCGTCACTAGCCAGAATAAGAAACTCTGTATGTGGATCTACTTCCTCTACTAACACATCAGGTTCTGAACTAAGATGCATCTTCAGGCTCCTGTCACCAAAAGCCCTTGCTACTGCCAGCTGTCCATCTACTCGAGGCACATCTCCTGCAGGAATCAGAAATTCAGATTAACAACTTTTGTTCATAATTTCTAATGCAATTCAATTTGAAACCAAAATGAATTGTATAGATAACAGCACACTTGCAAAGCAAGTCCTTCTAACTAGTAGTTGTAGAAACTCTGAAAATCAAATGACTCTAAAGACTAAAGGAGCATTTGAAAGAGCTTACTTGGATTTACAAAAATGACTTATAAACTTCACAGGCAAACTTAGAAATAAGTTACTATTTAAGGAGACTTTATTGAAAAAGTGTTTAAATATGTTGTTTGCACAATCACACAAAAATCCAAAATTTTTCAACACATGCAAATGTTGCACTTTCTGTGTTATAACAACATCAAAAGGCTGGTTTTTACCTGGAATGTTTGATACAAACCCGCCACGCCTCTCAATCGATTTTTTTTCCTTGCTTGGTTCATGATCCACAGATAGTTGTCTTGCCTTTCCATTCTCACAAATAACAGCTCTTGAGTCACCAACATTTGCTACTACAAGCTTCTGACCATCAATAAGTATTGCAGTCACAGCTGTTGACCCTCCTCGCCCCAACACAAGTGCTTGTTCCAATATTTTCTCATCTGTTTCAAGGTAAGCTCTCTTCACCGCGCTTTCTGTCTCAGTCCAAAAGTCATGCTGCTTGCAGCAAAACAGAAATATGAGTCAAAGAAGAATCACTTGAAGCAGGTTTGAAGAATGGTATCATCATTATTAGACAAAACTTAGATACAGATCCTTAGATTTTGTTAGCATTGTTCTCTGATCAAAATTGAAGTTTCACCTTAGTAATATGCGTAATAAAGATATATGCATTTACGGATTAGTACGGTGAAACTTCAATTTTGATCGAAGACGAGACCAACACCTAAAGAAGTGTATCTAAGTTTTGTTGTCCATAAAAGTTTTCATGAAAATGTGACCAAAATGAAGTAACATGAAATTATGAATTATGAAAGTAACCTTTTACCTCTTTCAAGATGTTTTGGAAAAGGTGGTTCTGCAAATAGCTGGCAACATCATGGCCTAAGTGGCCATCAAATATTGCAAACAAGCCTAATTCTGTGTCTTTTTCTTGCTTAAATTCCGAAACTAAATAATCTTCCATAGGATGTGCCGATTTGCCCTTCATCAAGTGAAAGCCATGTGTAATGTGTTTTGATATTTTGCCTTTCCCTTTCCCTGTGTCTGGTGTTCCAAACCCTGCTTTCACCTAGACACATGATGATCCAAGTAAATTTTCGGAAGCTAGACCTTGAAACTAATAACATGTTTGAAAACAAATAAAAATGTAGAGTTCTAATTTTAATTAAAAAAGATGGAAAATAATGGAATTGCCATATTGTAAACTGTAATGTCATGCATTTGAGCAAAAGAATACGAATCTAAAACAAAGTGAATGGTTTGTTTCCCAATTGAAAACTCAGCACATAAAATATCCTAATAATACGAGCACAGAAGAATGGTCTGCAATTATCAGTTTTAGATGCTACTAATGAATCTCCACATATTTGATTCAATGCATTGAAATTTGAAATTTTCCAATCTACCTTATCTTATGAAATCTTTGTATATATACTTTCTAAGCAAGAAAAAGACATGGAAAGAAAATCGTAGCATATCAAGCACTGTTCAGAAAGCTAGTTGAAAGAACAAATTAACTAGTTGCATTTTCTTGCAAACAAATCAAGATAACTCCATAATATTGCAAGAATTTGCATATGCAAATTAAACATACCAATGAATAAACTTAAATTAGACTAGTTCACAAATATATAAATTAATTTGGCATGCTAAATTTGCATAACAGAATTCAGGGTTTTTCTTCTTTTTTTTTTCTACTTACCTTCATCATATGGAGGATATCTTTGCCAGTCATGATGCTACAATGCTAGAAAAAGTTGTGTTGTGTGAAGAGTTGTTCAATGTTCAGAAATTTAAGACTTCAGAGAGAGAAAATGTCATATGGGGTATAAATAAGGGAACTTTGACTTTTGAGCACGTGACTTTTATCTTGTAGCCCACGTTCTTTGACAACAACACGTTCTTGCCGACGTGATTTTTCTTTTGTTTCAAGTTGGTTCCATCTCTTTCACATCATTTTACCATACTATGTTTCTAATATCAACTTTCCCACTGGATCTTTGTTCCCATTTGTATCAATGGAAAAATAAAAGCTACATGACAAGCAAACAACTAAAATATTTATGTGTCATTATGTTTTACTAAGTCATGAAGTAACAATTAAGCCTAAGGTTGATAACGAAAACTTCAGATAAACTTTGATTGTTATATATATATAAAAGACTTCAATTTTTATGTGATAATATCTAAAGACATTTTTTTTTTTGATTGAGTTTTATGGAAACCAAAATAGGTACTTATATTGTGATGAATATACATGTACAGCGAAGGCATTGTTGGGTTGGGTATTAATATTGAGAAAGTGAGAATTTTTATTGAATTATATTACCCAGAGGTTTGTAACTTGCATCATGGAAAATCATGCATGATTGATATGATTTGCAACTGAGTCAATCAAAAGCAGCCACGTGGTTTAGAATGGATCAAAAGGGGTGACTTTAATAAAGAAAAAGAAAATCACTGCTCTGTGATTGATCTGGTAGATTGATTAATTAGTGCATGCAAATTCTATTATATATATGATTGTTTGTTATGAGGCCACGTTTCACAATTTATTATATTGGCACGTTCGCACTCCCATTAAACTAAAGTAGAGGTGCAGACAGACTGAAGGAAATCAATAGTTTTTTTCACAAGGAAATCAATAGTTTTTAAATATTACTGTTTTTTATTAATATTTTAACTTTTTGTGTACCGAATTTGAATTCGATCTCTTATGACAATGTCATAAGGCAATTATCATAGGAAGGAATCAAGACCATATGCTATTAATACTTTATTTAAATATAATTGAACAAGCAAATAAAATACTACAATATAACAAAAATAATTGACATAATTAATATTTTTAATGTTGTTCATTATTAAACTAAAATAATTAATATAACAAGAAAGCTTTTAATGTTGTTCTTTAAATATATATATATATTAATCCTTCTATTCATCTAGAAAAAAAGATTTTGACTAATTCGATATTCAATCGAGAAGTAAATAAAATCTGATTAAGAATTATTTTCATCAAGGATTAGACTCGTGTAATATCATAACAAGATTCAACTTTAATTTCAGCATATTAATCACTTTTTTTACGAAATTATATTAACAACTTATGTTCAATTACTTGATTATTTCTTATAAAATTTAGTATTAAAGAATGATAAAATGTATTTATTTTTGATACAATATTTAAGATAATCATTAATTGCTCTCTAATTACTCTATTTTCATTGAAGTCAATCTTATTCGAACCAATTTAGTAACTACTTATTTATATAATTTAATTTTAATTAAAAATACATATTTCTTGTTCTTTTAATGTTGTAAACATTGAAATAAACCAAAGCCAACAAAAATATTGATTTTCATAAATTTTAAGACAAATTTACACTTAAGATTTAATAAAATTTTAGCTAATCTAACATAAACTTTTTTAATTTATAATTTTTGTATCATGTTATCTAATTTTATTGATAACTCATTTTTGATCATTTTTAGTGAAATTTTGTTTTGTTAATCATATTTTTTTTCATTCACAAAACTCGAACTCCAAACCTTATTTAAGATGATTAAATCCATTACTCGTACGTACCAACACTACTTATTGATATTTTTCTTAATTTATATGATAACATAATATCATATACCTTTTTTTAAACACAACCGTCTCCTAATTTTTATGCAGTTACATAGATTGAGGGAGGAAAATTGATGTTATAAAGGATGGATATCGAGTGTGAAAAGGAGTGGTAGTGTAATTTACCTTAAACATTAATTACCTTATGTCGTTGTGCATGTTTTTTTAGCGACTATTACGCATATTTTGCTTATAGAACATTGTCAACAATTGCTATTGTTTCAACACAAATATAATTTTCAAAATTACAGTTAATAAAATATTAGTCAAGATAAATAATATTTTAATATAAGTTAAATAGATCGAATTCATAATTAATTAAAAATATTAAGTTAAATCAATTATTAATTATATTTATATTTTATATTTTTTAATTTTAATAAATTATTTTAATTAATTAAAAAACATTATCTCAAAAGGAATTTGATCCAACGTGCGCCTTTTCAATATCTCTGCTCAGCATCTAAAATTCATGACATACTCACTGCTATACCTTCAACTCTATACAACGCAAGCAATAAATATCTGAAATTTTTGCAGTACCTCATTTTTTTTTTTCTAAATAAAAAGTAAAGAAATGAAGATTGTCTAAAATTTTAAATCAAAGGTCAAGCATACAAACACATCTATAAATGCTTATAATATAACTTATCCATAAAAGACGACCAATTCTTCAAGTCAGAATGATGCATTAATTATTATTTTTTTAGTTGGATGAAAAATTTCAACATTTGACATTTTCCCAAAGGATGGTCGCATGTCTGTGTAGGCCTATGTTTGGCTTACGGTTAGAGACACACTCAAACTTATATTTTATAATATTAAATGTAATTAATGACACGATAAAAAAAAAGGAGTCAAAGAAGAAGAAAAATACTTAAAAGTAAAGTGTGAAGGATTTTCAATAATTTTAGTTAAATTATGAAGGAAAGTTGGGGCAAATAGTGAGAAATTCTCATATATTATGAACTTGTCTCTAAATTAGTCTTTGAGATTGTATATATTGAACCATTTTAGTTTCTAAATTTTTAATTACTTTATAATAAAAAAAACATTCACTTTAATCTTGTGTGCGTAAAATGATAATGAAAAAAAGGCTTTATATGAAGTTAGAGACTAACGGGAAAATTTAAAATCTTAAAGATTAAAATGTTTTACCTTATAAAATAATGTTGAGGAGAAATTTAAGATACCAACTATTCAGACACCAAGTCGGGTGATTTATTTTTAACAAAGATCATATTCTCTAGCTCTTATTGAGAGATATTAAGTGTGTATTTGATTTCACGTTATAAAATTGATTTTAAGTAAATTATTACATGTTTATTTCATATAAGAGAAGAGTTCAAAATAGTTTTGGGCCTAAAATTGATATGAGTTAAAGTAATTTTTGTGTTACATGTAAAATTTATAATGAGTTTTCCTAACTTGGTTTTATATTAAAAACATCCAAACATCAATCATATTTTTTCAAATCAAATTTAACAAAAATAATTTAAATTTAAAATTAATTTTATCAACGTTTATTTAAACATGGGCTATATATAGAATTAGAGGTTACAATTATTTCTTCTTAAACATTTTAGAGGGTGTTGAGTGAGAGTTTACAAAACTGATTTTAAATGGAATTAATAATAATATTTTTGGATACCTCCTAAAGTCAATTCTGACCTTAAAATTATGATAAAAAGTTTAAAAATTGAAGCAACCATTTGTTGCTTTAACCTTCAACATGTTTTTTTTTTTTTTGTTGTTGTTGATGTTAACATGGTTTAGAAATTGATTTTGGTAAAACTGAAAGTTAAATCAACCAGATTTATTAAAATCACGTTTGAAAGGAACTCATCCTGTATCAAGTAGACACCTGCTTCGTCAAATCATTTACTATATTTAGAATTAATTTTAGATCAATTTTTACATGTTTGATTTCACATTGAAAATATTTTAATTTTGTGTTGAAGTAATTTTGAATATCTTTTATCTAGAATTAGAAAATTTATATTAAATTTTATTTCTAACTTAATTCTATAATAAATACATCTAAATATAAATCAAATCATTTTAAAATTAATTTTAATCAAAATAAGTTTTAACTTTCCTCGTTTAAACACGCACTTATGTTTCTGAAATATGCCCTAGACATTCTTGCCTTAAAAGTCAAACTTTCCCTTAGGAGCAATTTTAGTGTGTAGATAACTAGATATTGTTTAGCACCGTACTCATTTGAAATTCAGTTTCCTTCCTCATGAATTAGTCCCTCATGAATCATTGCCTTTTTTCTATAGTCAAACTTCATATGACAAAATACTCCTTTATTTGTTCTTTGTAAATTGAAGAATGTGTCTTTTCTTTGACAGTTTGACTAGTATGCAAAATTAAATAATTGAAGGTAAATGACTAATGTCTGAAAATTCGAAAGAATATTTATTTTTTATAAAAATGTTATAAAAATAAGTAAAACTATTTTATTCAAATATATTATTAGTACATTTTTATTATTCCTATTGTAACGTGATAAGAACATCTTCAATGAGAATTTTTTAAAAGCTTTCTTAATTGAAAAAATAATTTCTTACAATTTATTAAACATTGGAAGACATCTGCATGACGATCAAAGTTGTTTAATTTGAAGATTTGTTCCTTATATAAAAATCTATTTTTTAACAATAAAAAATTAATATTTTACATCAAAAAGTACCAACAACCCATAAAAGGAAAAAATAATGAAATTGAAGAAGAACATCAACACAGAAGAATTATCATTCATCAATAACAACAACATCAATGCAGAAGAACATTCTCCATTTCAAACCATTTTTGCACTTGTTCCTTTCCCTTTGTCGTCGCGCATCTTGCCTTCATGTTCAGCAAATGCAACAACGATAAATGCGATGGAGCTTCTGTCCCTGCACGTTTGCTGTTGCACCATGCCAAGCGTCAAACTCCAAACGCCACACACACATAATAAAATCGAGATTGAGGAAAGTGAGAGTGAGATGATGAGATTCAGGGAGATGAGAAGGAGGGTTTGGGGGAAAAAATTGGGCCTGAGGGTCCGTTGAGGGGGAAAAATTGGGGAAAATATGAGAAATAGATGAGGGGTTTGGGAAAAAATGTGAGTCTCATTATTTACGGTTTTGTTGATAAAATATAATAAAGTAAATTATTTTTGTGAAAAAATAGATGAAATTAAAATTAAAATGTTTGAGAGACACTTGTTATCGTATGAGAATCATCAAAATATTACTATTTGTAAATAATACCGTTTTTTGAATTAATTAGTTTATTTCAATCATAATTAAGTGAAATTAAAATATATAAAAAGTGTGTGTTTCTTATAATTTTTGGAGTTTCTTATTATGTATGACTTTTTTTAAATGATATGGTATTGTGAAAATTACAACAAAATAACTTAAGAAAGTTACTTAAGAAAATATTATTAAAGGATACATTGTGTCTCATGTTTTTTTATTTTTTATTTGTTGTTTATTTATTTTTTTCACTCTTTTTATTCTTATTTATAAGATTTAAGTTTAAAATAATGTTTATTTTTTTAATAAAATCTAATCTATAATGTTTCTTATATTAATTTTTTTTAAACTAAAATGTCTATCGTTAAAGAAGAGATAATGTATTAACAAATAATTATAATAAAGAGGAATATTAATGACAAGAATAATTTTGAAAAAAATTATAAATTTAAGATAAATTTAATCATATCAACTAAATTAACCACTTCTTTTTAATTTTATGAATTAGATAATTGGATTTTATATACAAAAATAAAGGAAATATTTTGATTATGTCATCTTTATTTCTTGAAAATTTCTTAGCCTGTTTCTTTATCATCCTTTTTTTATCTTAATAAATTCCTTTTAAAAGTGTCAGTTTAGTCGTCTATAACAATAAACAAACTGCATATCATTTTTTTAAACTGTTTTGGTCTCCATTTTAACTAATCTCATTCTGCCCATTGTTAATTACATATTCTCCCACTTTTTTTTTTTTTTTGCTGAATACACACTCTCCCACTTAAATCTATGACAATATTTTTGGATAATTATGTATCCTTTTGAATTGTTGCAAGGTTAATAAAAAAAAAAGCGGGTGCAAATTATATTGTCACGGACATTAAAAAAACACACGCATCCATTATTTTTAGTTAACTATATAAAAAAAATATATCAATGAAATAAAAATATAAAATTTGATTGAAACAAAAAACTTTTCATTTTTATAAATAATATTGATTGATATAATGTTAGCAAATGTAATATTTAATATATATATATATATATATATATATACACGATATATCATATGAAAGTGAGATGATTAAATCTGAATTTAATAATCAAACATGAATGGTCAAGATTTAATTTTATGTGACTACTTAAAAAGTTATGTGACTTATTAGCATTAAATTTCAACCCTTTATGTATGATTATATACTATCCAGATTTAATTCTCTAACTCTTATATAAGATATTTTCTCTCATAGGATATGTTATACACACACTATATTGTAGAGACAAATAACACAAAAAGAGAAGGGGGGGGGGGATTGAATTGTGTTTTTATAAATTTAAACTTTTCTTTTAAAGAAAAACACATGTTATCGTCTGATATAGGTTTTACTCAAAACAAATAAGAGATATAGAAAAAGCTTCATCAAACAATGCGAAAACGATTTTCTTAACAAACCAAAAACATATATAAGATCAAAAGACAAATGCAAACCATTTGTCAATTAAACACTTAAGAAACAACAGGAAACATACAAGAATTTATGTTGGTTTGGCTTAATCACCAAGACTACGTCCAGCTCTTAGCAACCTATCAAGTTCTACTAATTAATTAAAAATTACAAGTATTTTTTAGTATCACTTCTTACTCTTACAAAGACAAGCTTTACCTCAAGCTTGATTTCAATCCAGTATTTTTTGTTCTACCAAGCTACTATTGGCTCTAAACAAATCAACAAGATTTGTTGTAAGTTTGCACATTAACTATACATAGATTCTTTTTTTCAAAAAATATTCTTATAGATGAATATTACACTCAACACTTTAGTCTTTGGTTTCAAGGTTTACAAGGTGTTTTGAGAGCTTTTATCTATATAAAAACTTTACAAGAAAGAATGAAAGAATATTTCGCAAGTTGGTTCGTGTCTTGTTTCTTCAAAGCTTCTTCTGTAACACCCCGTGTATATCCGGCGTATTATCATTATGATTATATCAGATTAGCGCTTAATCAGAGTTAATTAAAACCTTTTTATAGCGGAAGCATAAAACCAAAAACCGTATTTCTTGATTACATTATGTATGGAATAACAACCCACAACTAGGCATAAAACAAGCCCCTGCTTAACCAGATCATACAACCAAACCATAGGCAGATAACATAAATATCTCAAAGATATACACAGGAGGAAACATCAACATTACACAACAAAACAGGTTATGTACACATCATCATCTGACACCCGAGGTGTCTATACAAAAGAATAAGCGTCTGAGCGCTTTCTGATCCCAAGGATCCTTCCTCGCACGAGGGCATACATATATACATCAACGTGTACAAAACAAGGCTACATGTACATCACATGTCTTCCCTCTACAGGGGTACAAAACATAAACAAACGCTGAGCCGAGCTCCAAGCCATCCACTGCTACCCAAGGCCAAGCAGGTACCGTCTCTACTGGGGCCTCCCGCCCTGAAACCGCTCCTCTCTACCAGAAGCATCACCTGAAAAGCATAAGCCCCACACGGGGTGAGATAAACATCTCAGTAAGCTCAGGGTCCTTGGAGGCATCTCCTCCACCCTGGCTCACTCACCATGACACAAGTCATCAGGGTATCACAACCAACTGGGCCTCCCGGCCTCTCATAACAACACAAGCAAGCTATCTAGCTCTATGTACGGCGGACCGCGTCAACGCCGACCTCAGTGTGAAACCGGAATTTACACTCGTGCCATCCCATCGGGAGCTACCCCTTACACATGGACGCACATATATGGTACCTCCGAGAATAGGCAATCAACCGCGACGGGACACACCTATCTCTTGGTCTTAGGGGATCATCATCACCCCGGGACCCAGTCAACCATGAGCAAACTAAACTAGGAGGTGCACTCTACTCCTAGGGAGGTCCATATCTATCTAACTGGCCAGAAGATCTAATAACAGGCTTAATACATTTCTCAAGCACAGATACAAGCATATATTATTATGAGTATGCAACATCCACACAATGCATGTATCATGAATGTAACCACTACTCTCTCGGAGTATGGTGGAGCACAAGCAAGTGGGAAACATCTCCAATGGTCCAAGAACTTACCTGGCAAAGCCGAGCTCTGCAGTTCTTCCCTTGCCCTGTGGCCCACGCCACTGACACCCGCGGTGTCACGCTTTAAACAAGGCACATAAGCATGCACCAAACATCCATACAAAGCATACCATCATACACGGTTCACAACCGCTCAAAATGAAAGGAATCACAATCCTTTCCAAACTATCAAGGTCTTCTATCCTATGGTTCAACAAGGCTTATCATCCACAAGCCATCATACCAATAGCCTCTCAAGGCCATCTAAACCACAAGCCAAGGCTCTAGCATGTTCACATATAGCCAAGCAACTCAGCCCAACAACAACACATGCATCACATAGAGCCATGAAACTAAGGTTCACCAAACTCACATTTGAGAGCTAATCCTACATCCTCACAACATTCCAAGCACATGCTTCAACATGACCCAAAGCTAAAACTAGCTTTATCACAAGGGGGTCACTATTCACCCAAAACCCCAACTCATAAATCAAGAGGTGATTCTCGAGTTTCTTACCTCAAAGATGGCAAAGAAGGCCCAAGGACGACTTTCCCTAGCTTGGGTACTCACGAATCGTCGTCGTTCCTCGCCGAGCTCGAGTTCCACGAACTTCCCTTGAGAAAGGGATCCTTTGATTTAGGGGTTTTCAAGGAGGAATGAGGATGGATTCAAGCTCTATATGTGATTTCCATCACAAAAAGTGTTCAAGGGATGGATTTTGGTGAGATATGGAGAAGAAATGAAGCTTGGAGGTCCAACAATGGAGGAAAAGGGCTGGAGGAAGGAGAAGAGAGAGTTTTCCCCTCAGAAATCGCAACCTCCACTTTATATAATGGTTCTGTCAGAGCTGCCGCGCGGATCGCGCCACTCTGGCGCCAGCTGCAAGAACCACGGCGCCATCCGCGCCAACCCCGCGCCAAGAGCGCTAACCTCCAGAGGTTCCCGCACCACCGGCGCCAACCTCCCGCGCCAGGAGCGTCAATATCCAGAATCTCCAGCACCAACCACGCCACACATGGCGCCACCCGCGCCAACTGCAAATCTCAGTGTGGTCTGGCGCCCCAGGCGTCAACCACCAGAGACTCTAGCGCTGGGAGCGCTGCTCCCGCGCCATCAGTGCCAGACACCAGAGCTGTGGCGCCATCAGCACCACAATTATGCAGAAGAATTCTGCATAAGGTTTTCTGCAGAATTCAGCGTCAAACGCCCCCAGACTTGAGCCATACGCGCCCAAACTCGCGTCAAACGCGCTGGGACTTAGGGTTATCACATCTTCTATTTATAACCTTTATTTTCAAGTGTTTGTTGTCTCAAAATGGATGAATTCTTCACTCTACTTCTTCATTTGATGAATGTTACGTTGAGGCATTTAATGTTTGCATTAAATTCACATTCCTTCTTCATATAGAGTTCATGCTTATAGGTTGACGTGACAAGCACTTCAGAAAAAGTCACTTTTTCCATTAGAGCAAGTCTACACAGCAAATTGTAACGTCTTTTGTTACAATAACAACCCATAATAAAACATTGTTTCAAATATCAATAATAAATTTTCTTTGGAAACTCCAATGGTTTGAAATACCTCAAATATTATAAATAAGATTGAATTATTACAAAGTAAAAACATTCTCAAAGATGGGCTTCTAGAATGAACATTAAAAGAAAATAAGTCTTCAAGTCTCCTTGGTTTCAACAGTTTCTTCCTCGTGCTCTGAAAACAACACTTTTAATGAGATAATAATCCTAGTGAATAAAACAGTGGTGTTGTTAGCCAACACGGTAATCCGAAAAATCAACCATGATATATGTATTCTTCTAAAATAACACTAGTAATAAATATCTTAAAATAATAGTTTTCTCATAGATATTATAGCATTATCACATATGCTTTTCACATATCAACAATTAATCATTGACAATATCACAATCAATCTACACAACACTAGATCAATCAAATTCTATGGCATCTAAGTGTTATGTGGAAATATACTTCTTCCTCGAAGAAGTTATATCAATCTCAATAATGTGGAGCACTAGCTCAATCTCATATGGAGGTATACTCTTTCCTCGAAGAAGTTACCTCATTCTCAATAATGTAGAACACCAGCTCAATCTCATATGGAGATATACTCCTTCTTCAAAGAAGTTAACTCAATTTGAATAATGTGGAGCATCAACTCAATTTCATACTATCGAACAATCATATATCAAAAACATGATATCAAACATATCCTTATTAATTAAATCAATAAGAATTTATCACAATTCAATTGATTATAAACACACACCACACAATCACGGTCTATCTCAAATACTTAGAATATTCCAAATTCTTTTTGGAAAATTATCTTCAAAGAATATACCATGATAGTTTTAAAGGAAAATAAAGTGTTTTATTCACCTATTAAAGACCTTCTTAAGCCTATAGACTAGATGTTCCCATAGTGTATCTTATAGTAACAAGACATTCTTTTTTTCAACTGTTTTTATCTCAGTTTCTTTTTCTCTATTTATACTAATTTCTAGCAACTCAATTATCTATTATTGATTTCATCTTATCTTATTTATCTTATATATAAATAAGATAACCTAATATGTTTAAAATATTAGAAGATAAAACAAATATCATATTTTGTCTTATCTAAACTATATATATGTATCTTCTATCCTATCATATATATATATATATATACATATATACCAAATATTATCATTGTTTTTGGGATGTTACACAGAACGCGCCTTTTGGTGAAGATTAACACATTCAAATCGTGGATTTCATTTATTTGAAAGAAAATGTTTTCTGCAATAAAGAATCTCATATCTAAAGTATTAAATGAAAGTCTTAAATGCAACACTTAATGCTACGTCGGATCGTGTTTATGAGATTTCATCTGAAAGCATCAGATGCAAAAATACAGATCATGATCTGATAATACATAAGATACAACTTTTATCATTTTTATTTATATGCATCCAAACAAAATAATTAGAAATTACGATTCATCTTTAAAACATAAATATCTTTTGATTTAACATATATAAATTATATAAAATTATTTATAATATTGTAATATTAAGTCATGTGGTTTAATCAATGACTTACTAGTTCAACCACTGATCCAATGATTCAGTATCTTGATTGAATGAACCACTGGTTGGATTTTTAAAAAATTCGAATTCTACACATAACCTTTGGCAAAAGTCCTTAATTGAAAACTTTATAGAAAAAAATTATAATTGATTGTCTTGACCCTTAAATAGTGAATGCACCTGTTTGAATATATATGCGTGTGTCCTGTTTAAGACTTTAGAAACCATAAAATCTTAATTTCTTTAGAGATAAAAGCACATTTAAAGGGAGTGTGTGGTTTTTCAATTATTTGGCATTATTTATTTAGTTATTTTTCAATTGAAAGAGTGTGCAAAGTTGTTTTTTCATGAACTTGCATGCATGTTGAATCTCCTATGAACAAAAGGAGAGTGGTAGCTCAATCAAAACTTTCTGCCGAAAAATATAGAATTGTGAGGGGATGATATCCAAATCAGACCGACTTGCATGCCAATATTTTAAAAGGTGATGTTCAAAAATAAAATAATATCAAAGCCACATTAATAATGGAAGCATGTTATTGGTCCTTTATTTTAACACCTTTTCCAAAGAAAGCCACGTAATTAGAATGTTTTCCTGGGTCAATCCATTGGGTGAAATCCTAATACTTCTGTAACCAAATTCTTGAAGATGAGGCGAAACAGGAATTGAGGGTGAGAAGGAGAAAATAAAAAATAATAAAAAATGAAACTTACTTGATGACAATTTAATTCCACTGAGTTAACACACATGTTGAAACTCTTTCACATGACAAATAAATTTAGATTTAGTTTCATTAACCGAGAATACTAATGAATTTGTTATATTTTTTTATATATATTTATGGACAAAATTTTAATTTTTCATCTCTAAGAAATCTAACTTAACAAATTCAAGGAATAAATCGAGTATTTTCCTACAAGTAAAATTTAAGAATGAAAAAAACAATCTTAATTACCGTTATTTTACAAACTTCAATTTTTAGATCATTTTAATATACAAAATATAAAGTAATAAACCATTTGAAAAAACAATTAGTTAATGTAATCTTTGATAGTAAATACAGTGTTCCCCTATAATTTTGGTCATTCGCTAGTAATAACCTATTTTGCACAACCAACCACAAGTGTGATAGTACAAAATCCACTATGGAATGTGGTCTTCTCAGTAGTGCCTAAATAACTCCAAAAAACTAAATGATTTTACCTCTTTTCACTTAAATGCTACATGTTCATTGTTGTGCATTCATTGAAATCATGCTTATAGATGACAAATACAGTTACTTGCTATTTTATCAATGTTAATAATTGCCTTTTTATCACTTTAATGTTAGTTGCAATAGTACGCATGTCTAAAGGATCCATGATATCCATAAGAATGAAGGACAAATTTGGTAATTTTTTCTATCTTTCTATTTCTTGTAGAGAGTTTCCATATCATGGAAAGAATAAATTTTTGTAATATTTTTCTGCCACCCTCAATCATTTCTTCCTCTTTTCTTTGAAACAAACATTCTAAAAGAGATTGTGGTAAAAAAAAAAAAAAACAATAAAATTATATTCTTAATCATTTTTTTTTGTATATAATTCAATTCCAATTATTTTTCACAATTAATCAAGCTTTGGTTGATAAATTCTCATAAACAAAACACTTATTAAATTTGAGATATTGAATGCCTATAACTTATACTTATATTAAACATTAAAATATAATTTACAAGTGACATTTTTTATTCTCTTATTTAAATATTTCTATTTTATTCTTTTATTATTTTTTCATATTTAAATATGTATTTTATTCATTTATCCAATAATTCAGTAAAACAAAAATCTCCTTCAATTATCTCAAATTACTTTATTTAATTTTTATTTGTATAATTGATTTTTTAACTATTTATTTTTTATATAAGAAAAGAACTACAAAGAAATTAACACGAGGAGTAGCAACTCCAACTAGGTTAGCAAAAAATAACACCTACAAACAAACAGGAGAATGCTCAAACATCAAGTAATCACTCTACAACTCATACGTCAAGTTGGCCAAAAACATCAATGCGAGAATTCCCTTCATAAGAAATATGACAAACACGAATTCGTCCAAAGGAAGACATCAAGCGACGAATCTTAGAGATGATCCTCCAATTAGCAACACTTGACTCTCTTTTATATTTATCTTTAAACTAAATTTTAATATTTTTTATATTTTTTTATCAATAATTAAAAATATCTTTATATCACAATTTAAACTACTCATTATACATTTAAATATAGTTTATATTTATATATTTAAAACATTTATTTATTATAAATTTAATTATATAAGAAATACTTATCTTATACAATATACAAGATTGTTAATGTATTGTCCACTCCCAGTGTCATCTTTCTTCTCATCCATCTGTCATTAATTGTATTTTTTTTCCCTTAAATACAATACAACTTGGGTCCTTCTATTTTGTCAAATCTATAATTTTGGTCTTCTTATTTTAAAATAGAGATATTTAGTTCCTTATTTAAAAAAATTGCAATTTTAGTCTAATTCTCAATATTGCCTACATTTATTTCTTTTATTTCTTATATTTTAATTAATTAAATCATTTGTTGATGATATCTTAAATTAATGTTAGGTCTAGGATTTAATTGGACCAAAATAAAAGAAATAAATTAAAAAATAGACAAAATTGATAATTAAACCAAAATTATAGATTTTAAAAAAATAAAAGAACTAAATATATCTATCTTAAAATGGAGGAACCAAAATAATACATTTCTTTTCTCTTGCACCAAAAGGTTCTTATTTTTTTCCTCCTTCCATAACATTTACCATCACTACATGCCTCTTCACTATCCTTATCCAGTCATCCATACTCAAATTGTCACTATTACTAGAATTTCCCTTCTCCATCTCAATAATGTCATCTTCAACCACTAAAGATTCTATTAGGTTTTATAATTTACCACTAATTAGATATCAACCCTAAATCCAAAATACACTTTAGATTCCAAATTCAATGACTACGAAGAGTATTTCTTTGTTGTGAAGCTAAATTGTCATCATTGTTGTCACCGACCATTGACCTAAGTGTATGTTCTCACAATCTCCTTATTCTTTAACGATTGTTTGTCATTTAAGCTCAATTTTAAGTGACTTGTTTTTTTTTTTGTTGTTTTTTTTATAATTGTTTTTATGTTTAAGTTGATAATGAGTGCACATTTGGAAGGAAAAGCAGACAAAAATATTTGTCCCAAAAAAAAAGCAATGACACATTAGTTGTGAATCAAAATGGTTGTTATTTTTCCTTCATTCTTATATCTTTTTTCTAATTATCAGATAACTAATAGGGACATTTAGAATTGAATGATGTGAAATAGGACAAATTATTAAATAATTCCAACACCATCATGTATCTATAGTTTTGATTGAATTTTTATGCGACTAGTTTAAAAATACAATCACAGATGTGATTTTGTGGTGATCCTTGATATTGCATGTAATGTGGTTGTTGTGACTCCAAAAATCTTGACGTTAAGACCAAAATATCGATGTTGAATAATTTTTTAAAACCTAACAGTTTTTTTTTTTTACCAAGATATCACCAATCACTAGTTACAGACTTGTTCCTTTTTAGGTGTGAAAAATATCAAAATAAGTTTTACATCTTCTAATAAAATATTCTTCTTTCTTATTTAAGAAATCCAGGAATTTATTAATTAGGTTGAACTTTGTTGATTCTTAAAAATACTTTTTAACTACTTTAAAAATTGTTTTGATCTAAATATCATGAGGTAGGTATTAAGTACGGAAGCACATGAAATAATCTAACCTTTTTTTTTATTTTTAATCTTAAAACGATTTTTTAATTTTTTTTTTAAATGCAATTGGATTTCCTCATTACACAAACTTAACTGCACATCACACGCATTTATTTGATCAGTAAATCGAAAATTTTAATCTCAGATCTCATTTATGCAAACAAGTTACATTTTAAAATTTTAAAAAAAAATTATGAGTTTAAATTTTTATGCATTTATAATCATAAACACTACAGTATTAATTAATCATAAATACTCAGCAAAAAAATCATAAATCATTTCAAATATGACTTTTAAAATAAGTATTATAAAGGTTAACAAAAATTATTTTACATACTAATCTGTAATCGAATGACATTTTACACTATGAGTACATTCTAATTAATTTTGCAGATGGCATAAGCTCTTTTTTTTTCTCACTGAAAAAAGATGCACCACTCAGCTCCTTAAAACGACAACGTTTGAGGCGTGGTGTTGATGAAAAGTAGCCGTTAAGAACACACGCAAATATGTTCGCTTCATAATACAGTTCAAAAAAATTGGACCGTTAGAGAAGTAACCGTTACACTCGACACCCAAACATTACACACACACTATCCCTCTCTCGATCCTTTTTCCTTTCCCAGTAGCACACCAAACAAACAAACGCTCTCTCTCCCTCTCTTATTAATCACTCCTCAATTTTCCCTAACGGAAAGAAAACCCTAATAATAATCGGAAATCAAAATGGCGGTGACGACGGAGGAAACCGGCGGTGGCGCCACCGTGATCGACGACACCTACGAGTTCTCGGCGCCGCGATTCTTTGATTTCGTCAGAGGAGAGTCTGATGAGGAATCGCTTAAGGCTGAGCTCTGGTTCGACACCGCTCTCTCCCATGCTCCTTCGCGTATGTTCTTCTTTTCTCTCTTTCTTTCTCACTCCACATTAATTACTCGCTTACATTGCGTTCTTAGTGATCACCATCATCATCATAATAATAATAAGGTTTCTAGGGTTAGGAATTAGAATTGAGAGAAGTTAAGGTTTCGTTCTTTGTCTGAAAGTTCTGATTCGTTGGTGAGTTTATTTGATCGGAAATTTTGGAAGAGTGAAATTTGAATTGAAGTGAAGGAATTTAGGTTTCTATAGGTTTGATAGTTTTATTTTTTTTATCAATGTGGGATTGCATTTTTATCAAAAAGGAGAAAAAAAATGTTGCGTTAAATGACATAGATATAGTTGATGATATTATGGTGTGAATTCTTCTTTCTTTCACTATTTTAGTTTGTCCTATAGTGTGACTTGCGAGGTTGCTTTGTTTTTCAATTGCTTCTCGGATTTTAGTTGCGTGCAGTTCTATGCTATTGGCTTAAGCTGAAGTTTTTCGTTCTCAGCTTTGTTTCGAACTGTGTAATTTGTCTGATAGGAAATTGATATTCAACTCTTTCATTTCAATTAAGTGTCTGGGGGTTAAATATATGTTGTGAATGGTGAATGGCTACCAGCCTACTCTTAGTGATTTTTCGTCTTTATATTGTATCAGAAGGTGATTGGAGTCTGTAATTTGTTTAATAGGAAATTGAAATTCAACTCTTCCACTACAGCACAACTCATTTAAGAGTTGGGTGGTCGTGTGTTGTGAATGGGGAATGACTCTCAGCCTAAACTTTAGTGATTTTTCTTCTATATATGTTGTCTCAAAAAGTGATCTAGGTCTTGAGCCTGAGACACAGTTTTAATTGGTTTGTATTTTTTTTGCGTGAAAGAATTACTTAGTTGAGCTGTTTTGGGTTTTCAAATTGTTGTTGCAGCAGCATTCATGCCTAAAATCAAGACTGGTAGATCTACTACTGTGGATACCTTGTGTGATTTTAATGAAGCTGACAAAATGCAGAAGGTACTGTTGCTTGCTTCAATTTTGATGATATAGATATATATACTTTAATTTTGACTCCTTTAAACGATAATCTATTATTTTAATAGATGTTAGCTAGTGTTGATGATAATGTTCTGGAAACCAATATACAACAACAGAGCATGACTACCAAAACAGAGGAAGATGAAGCTGACAAAGTGCAGAAGGTACCTTGCTTCAATTTTGATGATATACATGCACATAGATTTGTTTCCTTTGACTGATTATATTTTATTTGTACTAGACGTCAGCAAATGTTGAGGATATAGTTCTGGAAACCAATATAAAACCAATGTGTGTGACTACTGTAAAGGAAGATGATGCACCTTGCCCTGACAAGGAAAGAAGTGAGAATGATTATAAAGAAGATAGTGCATGCTTAAAGGTTTCATCTGGAGAAGCATTAGTTGAAGTAGCAAAAGATGCTTGCACACCAAAACCAGCACTACTGAAAAAAGTTGCCACATCCACTAATTCCAAGAAGACACAAAATAAGAAGATGGCCACGAATACAAAAACTCAGTTAAAGTCAGCAACAGTGAAGAGCATTGAAGGGACTCCTCACTTGGTCCAAGAGAATCAAGCCATTAAGAGGCAAAAATTGGATGGAGGAAAATCTAGACAGGTAACTTTTATCTTCACAGTTTAAATTTATTTTTGGGGTCTTACTTGAAATATATTCTTATTTACTTTTTTAACTTTCCAGATTCTGAATGCCAAGCATCAGACATTGCCTCATAATAAGTCAAAATTGGGTTTAACCGTGTCTGCTAGCACTAGTAAATATCGCAAAGAGGACAGAAAGGTTGTTTTGTGCCCTTAATTTTCATATATTAAATCAAATCCTTTCTGTATCAAATTTTTACCTGTGTGTTTTATTTTTTACTCAGTTTATTGAATTGTGTATTGAAAGGTTTATGTTTGTGAAACACCAACAACACCAGCGTCTGTACCATTTGTATCAATGGCAGAAATGATGAAAAAATTTCAATCTAGCACCAGAGACCTGTCATTGCCCAACGTTGTTTCTCATGTAATATACGGATCCAACTTTTCTACCCCCATTTCATCTTTTTGTTGCACCATGTTTGAATAAATTTTTACTAAACATTCATTATGTCTTTGATCCAGACAAAACCAAAACTTACATTGACTAGGCCTAAGGAGCCTGAATTTGAGACATCTCAGCGGATTCGCCCAGCTAGGGTGAAGAGTAGTGCTGAGCTTGAGGAAGAATTGATGGCTAAAATTCCAAAATTCAAGGCTCGACCAGTGAATAAGAAGGTACTATTTCATTCTTCTTTTCTCCTACCTGATTTTTGTTCTATTTGTGCATAGATTTATGTTTTTTTCTTCTTTTCTCCTACCTGATTGTTGTTCTATTTGTGCATAGATTTATGTTTTTTCTTTTCTTTTCTCCTACCTGATTGTTATTCTATTTTTTAGATTTTGCAAACTGCAACTTTGCCTCCCGTTCCAAGAAGTACACCACAGCTACCAGAGTTTAAGGTAAACCATTACCAAATAATAGAAGATTGAATTACAAATTACAATATATATATACTGTTATACACTACAAGTGCCAAATGGGGTTATATTTTGAATTATTCACATTTTTCATTTTCTTCAGGAATTTCATCTGGAAACTTTGGCTAGGGCCCATCAGAATGCAGATACAGCTTCAATAGCTTCAACAGAGGTGTCTCATAAGGTATCTTTTAGAAACAAGTCAAACAACTGATCCAACTTTTCATTATTCACTTCAATCCATAGTCACTCCTTTTTTTTTTTTGAAAACAGGAGAGTTCATGGAAGCATCATCTTACAGAACCAAAAACACCTTTACTCCAAACTTCACTAAGAGCCCGCCCACCCAAAGTGAAAAGCTCATTAGAATTAGAGCAAGAGGAGCTTGAAAAGATCCCAAAATTCAAGGCAAGGCCTCTAAATAAGAAGGTAATAGTGCCAACTGAGATGTCTACCCAATTCTAAGAATTTTATTCTTTCATTTAAGTAACCAGAATTTTGTTCTTTCAGATATTTGAAAGTAAAGGGGATATTGGAGTATTCTGCCCTACCAAGAAACATGTTACCGAACCTCAAGAATTTCACTTTGCCACAGACGAAAGGATTCCGCCACCTGCAGCTGCCATGGCTGATTTATTTGGCAAGGTAGTGTAGAATGAAGTATCTGCTCACAAAGAAAGATTCTAAATTCTGTTATCATTTCTTTAGGGTGAAATGTAATATTTATTATTCTGGTTGCAGCTTTCTTTGAAGTCTGAACCTTCACGTAATCACAACCCAATCCCAAGAAACACGACTCCAAATCCGTTTCATCTCCACACAGAGGTTCGTTACTTTCCCTTAGTTGAAGATTTGAAGAGGTTAATGCAACACTGTTTTAGTCTAGTTCTTCTAACGCCAATATTCTTAACCATGACAGGAAAGAGGTGCTGAGAAAGAGAAGAAGCTGGTCATGGAACTTCTGCAGAAACAGTGGGAAGAGGAAAACGCAAGGATTCCCAAGGCTAATCCATACCCTTACACTACTGATTACCCTGTGGTACAGAATTTTGACAATTGGGTGCTTCTTTCGTCTCTATCTGGTAACTGAAAAACTTATTAAAAAAGTCGCTGATATCATATGCAGATCCCACGAAAACCAGAACCAAAGCAATGCACAAGACCAGAGCCATTCCAATTGGAGAGCCTGGTGAGACACGAGGAAGAGTTGCAAAAGGAACACGAAGAAAGACGCAGAATGGAAAAAGAAGAGGCTCAGATGAGAGCGTTCAAGGCACAACCAATCATAAAAGAGTGAGCAACAACAATCAAGACTTTTTTTAATGTGCAATACATGTTAGACAAAAACTACAAGTGAACTAATTTTTTTTCCATGGATGTTACTAAATGCAGGGACCCAATCCCCCTTCCAGAGAAGGTCCGCAAACCCCTAACCCAAGTTCAGGAATTTAGTTTACATGTGAATCATCGGGCTGTGGATAGAGCACAATTTGATGAAAGGGTAACCAAAAAATTCCATATCTGTTTCTTTTACTGTCAACTTAGGAAAAGAAAATTCAGAAAAGTAAATTCATGGTTTTTACACAGAGTAGCTTATTTTTTTACAGATTAAGGAAAAGGAAATGATGTACAAACGATACAGAGAAGAGAGTGAAGCAGCAAGAATGGTATGATTTCCCTTTGTTACTTTACTGTTTGCTATTTTGACAACTAAAATTGGTTGCATAGATGACAATATTGTAAGCATTGATCCCTGCAGATAGAGGAAGAGAAAGAGTTGAAACAGATGAGAAGGACAATGGTTCCACATGCTAGGCCAGTTCCTAATTTTGATAATCCATTTTGTCCCCAAAAGTATGCATTTAAAACCGAACTAAACTTGCTTTTTTACGTTGTCGAATTTTTGAATGCTTATTATTCATTATCTTCACACATGTTGCTTTAGGTCTTCAAAGGACATAACAAAACCCAAGTCACCAAATTTGCGTGTACTTCATAGAAAGGAAAGACGGAAGGTATTCAATGGAACTGTGTTCTCGAGTCCAGCTGCTAACATGAGATGACTCAATTTTTCAGTTCCAACTTTGTGATTAGTGTTCAAGAACTCTTGAATCCTTGACCCCTCCCTAGGTGTGTTGTGTTGTGTAATACTTAAATTCTTTGATGTATATTTTTCAAAAACAAGTTAATGTCATATGTACTTTATAGCCATTAATACAGTGTGATCATTAATGGTGCCATTTTTCCGTGGATTAATAATGCTAATTAAATTATGAATTCCTCTGAAAATGTCTCCACCATGAGTGTTTTGTTTCATAATAATGTCAATGTCACAAAAAAATTATAACGATAAAAATTACATTTCGGCCTTCTTGTTTTTTATACGCATGGGCATGTCTTTAAAAAGTACTCATTTTCATACGTCTTTAAAAAATACTCATTTTCATACCCTATTGTTACATTAACGCATGTACCGATGACGAGTTGAGTTTTTTATATTTTAATCATGATTATTTTTAGGGTATAAAAATAAATACTAGAGTTGACATAAAAATGAGTATTTTTTAAATAATGAGGATAAAAATAAGTAATGCTTAAATATATATTTTGTGATCTTAGAAAAATGTAATTTTTGTTATAATTTACTTTGTTTTTTTATTTTTTAAAGAAAACGAGTATAAAAATAAATATGCTTAAATATATTTTTTGTGATCTTTAAAAAATGTAATTTTTGTTATAGTTTACTTGTTTTTTTATTATTTGTCTCTAAAAAAAATTACTCAGAATTCGTTACTTTTTGCATATTTGTCTTTAGTTGTTAAAAATTTCTAACAGCTCACATATGACGTTTATAAAAAAAAAAAAAATCATGTTGTCACTAGTGACTAAAAAGACAAAAAAGTTACAAGGACTGAAAGTAAAATAATGACACATTTACAAGACAAAAAATCTTAAATTAAACATTAATATAAAATAAATATTTAATATGAATAAGTATTTAGGAGTGGAAACTTACTAAACTAAGCTTTTATTGGTTCTGTATTATATAGTTTATTATGGTTTGTTTTCTTGTTGTAGAATATATTTTAAAATCTAGTAGATTCTGTTTAAAGGTTTGATCTATTCTAAAAGATTTTACATGAATATGAACTAATACATATTTTACATAACTATAACGCAGCATTATAGTTATAGTGGTAAGGAGAAATTATTCTAAAAGTTTATTGATATGACCGGCTTAGTTTAAAAGTTATATGATGATCACTTTGATTTGTTGTTTCACAAAATTCGCATTATAGAACTAATTCATTGTGTAATTCTTAAATCATCTTAACCACATTACTTATGACTATCACCCAAAAAATCATAACACCAAGACCATGTTATCTTTCATCAAGCCACACTTAGATTTAAATAAATTTGACTTGTTTAAAAAAATTGAGGCAAAAAACTATTTGTAATTGGCTACTTTCTAGGCTTGAACAAGTCATTTTCAAAACCTATATTAGTTTATTAGACACTATCTCATATTAGATTTTCAAAAAGGATAAATCACATTTATAGATTTTCATCTAATTAGACTTTCAAACACGTTAAGCAAAATTTAATGTAAGACTTAAATATTTTTTTAAGTCCTATAAAAATATTTTTGTTTATAATCCCTATAAATTATATTTTTTTAGTCCTATAAAAAAATTTAGTCCTTGTTGACTAGGATTTGTGAAGCGATATTTTTTTCTAACATTCGTGACATGACATTTTTTTGCATTCGTCACGTCAACCACCATTAAACAAATTTAACCGCAATGACCAAATGAAAAAAATAAATAAATTCAGGAACCTTTTAAAAAGAATTACAAACTAATATAGAATAAAATAAGAGGGAATTATAAGAACGAAAATATATTTAAGTAAAGAAGTATTATAAGATTATCCTCAAACAAAATCCATTGTTATCCTTAATTACATGTACTTCTTTTAATTATATCATAAATAGGACATCTGTACATGAGAATCATTTTATTTAATAAAAAATTGGCAATTTTAATTTACACTCCAATTTTACTAATATATATATATATATATATATAGAGAGAGAGAGAGAGAGATTTCAAAAATATTATTTTTCTGCAAACAATTTTTTGGAATGTTAAAATTTTGCAT
>PYAF01002136.1:1002122-1020938 GCA_007407185.1 Glycine tomentella | reverse complement strand
AAATAAAATTGAAGATCTAAATAAAATTTTTGAAGTTTGATAATTTTATTTTAAGTTTTAATTTAACTATCAAAAATTGTAAAACAATCCCTTAAATAATGTCTTCGTTGCATGGTTATCCTTGTTAAAATACCTTTTTTATTTTAGGACACAATTTTTTTAAAAAAAAATTGATTCAATACGTATAATTTATCTCACTAGATTCATCTATATAAAAATTAGAGTCTCAGAAAAAAAAAAGGGGGACATAAACATGATATAAATGATGTAAAAATTAAGTTTCATGGACAATTCTTCAATTGATTTGGAAAACAAATTCAATTTTTTGTTTATTCATAAGGCACACTTTTCATTTAATTTTTGTCTTATTTGTCCCTTTTTTTTTCCAACCATCAATTGAATTTCGCAATTTTTATAATTTTTACACAACTTGAATCAATGAAAAAGAAGCGCAAAACCATTTCCCAAAATAAATAAAAACGATCCAAGTTACTTGATATTACTATTTTACAACTTTCAATAAACAAAAAAATCCAATTGAAATCTAAAATAAAGTTAAGAGACTACGTGGCTAATTTAGCCTACTTTTTGATCGCATATAAGACCTCTGCTTAGTGCTTGATAGTTTTTTTTTTTTTTTTTTTCCCATTTCAGTGCTTGATAGTTGAAGATAAGCGTGATTGGAAATAAATAAAACTAAAACTGTAATAATTTTAGAGAGTACAGCACAGCCTAATGTACCAAACTTACATGCAAGTCGAAACAAACTCTTGTATATAAATGACCTTTCAGGAGGTTCATATCAAATTACTTCACTATAGTTTTCTAGTTGAAAATTTTCCTATGTACATACAGAATAAATCCTGACATCAATAAATATCAAAACTGTCTATATAACCTTTCAGGAGGTTCATATTATTATTTAACTATATATAGTTTTGTAGTTGAAAATTTTCCTATGTACGTACAGAATAAGCCCTGGCATTCATAAATCTCAAAACTGTCTATAATGCTCATTCCTTCCTCCTGTATGCCAGAATCTGAAGCAGCAGAAAAAAGGATAAAATTTCGTCAATACTTGAACAAGCAATAATATTGGGAAAAATACGCTTTATGATACTCACCAAATGCTCCCTTTTAGATATGCATTTGGATTTAATCCCTGCCAGAGATTCATGCCCTTGCAGAGTTTCCAGTTCATCTTTGCTAGGATCTATAACCAGCGTAGTTAGCTCATCAGAGGATGAAGTCTCATCAAATGACTTGTCACAAACTGTACTGCAGCATCCTTTAACTGCCAATATCTCAACTTCTTCAACCGGCAAAGGTGTCTGATGAGCAACATACTATGCAGATAAAGAATTCATAGAAATATTAGAAAATCATCATCATGCTTAAATTTAGCTCATCCACGAAAGAGAGCATTAGGAATGTAAAAGAGTTTGTTAGATATATTAATAAAGCATTGTGTTATTTTAATGCCTGAATATCAACAACTTAAGCTAGTACATATGAACCAATAAAGTCGCGTATTGATGAATGATGCCACAACATTGTTAAAATTAACTTGACTACGAACTATCATTGCCAGAAACAAGTGATCAAGAGAATCTCACTTCACAAAGATGCTTCACAGACAATGTTGGCCGACAGCAAAGATGTGGCTGCTGCAAGCTTGGTGTACTTTGTTTGTCCAAAGACAAAATAATGAGATGGACATCTAACTGCAAACATGAATGTAGCACCCATCAATTGAACTGAACTGAAACTGGAATATATTCATCATTAAAGAAGGATTCAGCAGCAACCAAATACCTCATCAGTGTTTTCATTCAAGCCACGGAGATAATCAACTAACTTAGCCAAGCGACTACTGCGGGAACTTTTGCTATTGCTACCATTGCCACTGCCATGCCGTGTGTGACTCCTAAAACCACCCCTTCCCCAAGTTAGTTTTTGAGGTTTTGACACCGGTCTAGAAGAAATTCTTATATCCATGTCACTTTCTATGCATCCACCATCAGGACTTGCTGTCAATGATGAGGGCTGAGAAGGACGACCTCTGGTCCGCCTCTTTCGCCTTCTCTGCCTGAGTTCTGTACATCGCTCATCTGTGGAAGATGAGTCCTTTTCATTATTGTCATTTTCCTCCTCATTATCTTCAGATCCTTGATTATCCATCACTTGGTTTTGTCTCCTAGAGAGAACATTACGCTGATTGCGCTGTGATCTTGTCACAAATGAACCTGGTGTATCTCTACGTCTCTTCACCAGTGCTTCAGATTGTCGTTGAACAACTTTTGCAATTGAAGCCTGAATCTATCAGAAAAGCTATTAAAATGACAAACCAGGAACAAAAGTACTCTTGAACATGCTAAGATCTGATAATTTAGAGAATGTTGACCACTGAAAAATCCAAAATTAATAAGGATAACACTGAACAGCAAATATAAATTGATGGATGGGAATTTAGGGGTTGACTAGCCACACAGATAGCAACAAATCAGTTTTTAAGAAAAAAGAAAGAAAAGTTCATCAACGCCTGCTATATGAAGTTTCCCAGTAAAGGCTATGATTTGAGCCTTCATACCCCAGGAGTGTGATACAGTCAATAACACATTCCTGATGAAACCTTCCTTACCAGTGTGACTATTATACACATGATATGATACATCTTAAAGTTGAAGCATAATTAAAAATGTTAAATCAAGAAATATTCACCTGCTTATTGCGGTTCTTATCCTCTTCACGAAATTCAAGCTCCTGCAGCAAGTGTGGTATAAGTAGTTAAATATTGTGAAGGTTTATGTCAGCTCAGTTAAATATTAAGTACAAAACAAGTGAATTTATACCTCTTGTTCATACTTCTCAATATTAGGATATAAAGCTGCAATTAAGGCATCGTAGTTTGGATCATCTCTCAAAGAACGACGACTGGCACAGTGTGTGCGACAAGCAGGGCATTCATTGTTCCTGAGATTATACATTAATTATAAATCTAGCTTCACATAGACATTACAATATGGTGTTTCTTATAATCACAAAAATAAGCAAGATGAAGACCTGGCTCACAATTATCAGGAGTATATTAATTAAATAGAAGGAAGAAAAAAATCTGGAATGGAATAGCTTCATGTGACCTACCCTAGTCGCATCGACTTGTCAATGCATTCCCTGCAAAACCGGTGCAAGCATTCCATAACAGTACGTGTTTTCTTAATAATACCTGTTTGAGTGAGCATTACAAATACTTGGTTATATCTCCACCAAACAGGATGTTTGTTAAAACTCGAGCATAGCATGAGTTGCAGATTTTAAAAATTTCCTTCAAGGATAATCCAGAATTACTCAATAAAACCATAATTAAGATTATAGGTGCAAAAAACAATGGGCAGTCACATTATGGTTGACATACAAACACTAGATCTACAGTGGAAAACTATATAAAATTGCATACATCAAACAGACTAGTATGCCTAGTTTACAGAAACAAGTTTCCAATTATTTGATCTATTCAGGTTATATCAAGATCTTTAATCTTTTGAAATTTTTATTTTAAAATCATGACTCAATACAGTTATATGCATTTCAAAAGATTGGTGTAATCACAACTAAAATATCATTTAATCACTCATAAACTTGAGCTGCTGCAACGATAATCATTCTCTTATAATTTATGTAACAAATTTAGAGTTTCTAGTTTCATCACTGTTCCAGATCCTTGAAGCACAATGAGATATACTTTCTTTTGTGTTTCGAAGCTCCCACTGAAATTAGCACAACTTCACACATCTGCAAATCGAAGTTGTGAATCTACTAGCACATGCAGTTGCCATGAGAGCACACATCCAAATGACACACTAGGGTAGAGAATTAGAAAATGACAGCAGAAGCCATGAGAATGAAAGCTAATCTTGCAGCTCCCAAATAAGATATGCATCCCTGACTTAACAGAGAATTAAGAGAAAAATGATCACTGTGAATTGTTGTTATGATTCATACAGAGCATGTGTGGTCACAGACAGATGCATTTCTAACTAACCAACCAATCATTAACTTCCTAATGAACTCTATAACACTCTTATACATATTCAGCTGTACAGAATTGCAGTTCGTTGACACTTCTGTGCATCCACAGTGTGAATAAACTGAACTACCATCATAAGCTCTATTAGTGGAGAATCCACGCTTTTTGTGTTTTGTATGGTTTTGTATAAAATGCTCCAGGGTACTGTTTAAATCACACGAGATATTTGCATTTTGGAAAGGGAGATTTGAAAGAGACAGAAACTGTAGTACAGTGGCAGTAGGGAGTAATTCCACTACAAAGTGATTTGGAATGAAAGATGCATAAAACAACTAAATCACCTGTAAATGGGACAAATCAAATTATGTCGGTGTTTCCAATCCCCCTGAGTTTCATCATCATCAAGATTCCTCTGTCCTCTTCTATTCAAATTCAAACTTTTCTCTCCTTCCTCACTTTCTTTTCACCCAATCAAACATAGCTTAAAAAAGAATTCATCATAAAATTGCTTGTTTCTATCCAAAATCACGCATAGAGTGATATTCATTTGTTATACACACGCATATTCCACCAGCTACTCTCATCCAAATAAAACATAAAAGCAGCATTAGCAAAGAAGAGAGAAGTGTTGAAATAGGTGGTTTGAAAGAAAATGTCTGTTGAGGTTTGCATACTCATCTCTTCTTTATACTATACAACAAGGGTCAACTTTGAGCCTCATTTTACCTTGCTTTTAGATGTGCTTATATCAAGCATATCCAAGAATCAATGTCACAATGCATGATTTTATGGAGATGATTCAGTCCTATTGTGAGGGTCAAGAGAGGAAATAAATGATAGAGTAGCTGTGGGTAAATCATTTAGACACACATGGTTTCCAATTAAGTAAAAGTATAATGGAATATATGGAATGCCAGTTTAGCATGATGCACCAACAATAACAGCCTTATCCCACAAGATGAGGTCTGCTACATACATCACATAACACCATTGGGCTAAGTCAAAAACCAAATTATCAGGTTCACCATGAAATTCTATTTGATAAATCCTCCAATGTTCTTCTTAGTCTCCTTCTACCCCTTTTTCACAAGGCTAAACTATGCAATCTAGTTTCATCACTGATGCCTCCAGTGGCCTTCTTTGAACCAACAATCGCAATAAAAAATCCAGACATATATAATTTAATTGCAGTGTTGTGCCAAGAAATATCAGACAACAAAAAACAAGCACATACCTAGGCAAATTGGACATTGGACTTCTTTGCGTATTTCCAGAAGTTCTACAAACACATATCTGTAAACAAAGCAAGAGCATAAGCTTTTATTATATAAATAAACTTAATAGCTAAAACAAAACTAATGTTCCAAATCTGAAATCTAAACAATGCAGTCTATAGCTATATGGATCAGGTAGTCACACAAATCTTCACCCACATGACAGCTAATAGTGAAATGGTAAATTCAGCAGCTTTTTAATAGTTTAATTGTAGTTAATACTGGATAGTGACCACTCCCACCGCCTTCCTTGATCATATAAATCCTCTAAAGTTGATATAAGCTTGTAAGAAAAATTTTCATGAACACTAGGCATAGCCACTTAAAAGGCCAGAAAGGGGCAGAAATGCAGTTTTCAAACTTAAGTTGCAGTCTTGCAGAAACCCATGGTGTCAATTTTTCATTTGAGATATTTGACTTGCATTTGAGATATTTTTCATTTTCACCCTTCTTCAAAAAAAAAAAAAAAAAACGATGAAATCCTTTGAAGAATGTTAGTAACAATTTCAACAAAAGAATTCCAGATATTGAATGCACATTTATATATAACAAGTCATTAATGGACACAAACTTTAAATTGAAACGAACATATCTATGACAACATTACCTTCGTGAATTTAATTAATACATCTGTATTAGGACAAAACTAACCTCATTGCAACAAAGAATCATGAGTAATAAAACCTAATTTTAGTTTGCAATAATGATCCTGCTTCTCATATACGTCATCAACCACAGCACCATGACATTCTGAATCATCACTTCCCAATCTCAACATGAAACCCTTCCCCATTATTTAAAATACACAATAACTCGTGGATGGATCCATGCGTTGATTCATTTCTTTCTTCACCCAACTAAAACGTTAGGGTGACAAAATCACCATGCAATTGTTCGTAGCAAAATCTATGAGCATAACCTGAACTATTGATAGGAACAAGTAATAAGCAATCCCATAATCGACTACAACCACTTTTTTTTTTTTTTTTTTATCATCAATCAAAAACTTGACGCAAAACTGATAAATGCTATTCTGTTCAAGATAGAAAAAACACAGTCCAAAACAACTTTGAACGAGATCTTCAGCGTTAATTAACGTTGCTAAGCAAAAACATTTACGATTCAAGGTTGAGGCAAAACTGATAAGTGTTATTCTGTTCAAGATATAAAAAACCACAGTCCAAAACAACTTTGAACGAGATCTTCAGCGCTAATTAACGTTGCTAAGCAAAAAACAGTTACGATTCAAAACCTACGGCACAAATAAAAACGAAGGCGTTGCAAAAGCACGAAGAAGACGAAAATCGAAACATGCAAACGACCGATTACAAGTCAAATCGGGGGGAATTGAGAAACCGCGTGCGTGCGTGCGTCGTGGCTCGAACGACACGAGCTGGATCAAAACGGCTGCACCGAACTTAACGGAACGGAAGAGAAAGTAGAAGCCCGTAAGTAATAATGCGTATATATGATGCGAGAGAGAGAGAGAGAGTACTCGGATTTGTCTTCGGGGGGAGAATCTGAGAAGAGAAAGAAGGAAAAGTAAGATGAAGAAGAAGAAGAAGAAAAAAATAGAAGAATCTAGAAGAAACGAAAAAAATAAACAAAGCCGAACCGTCTGATTTGTAATTATTATCCTCTTCTTCTTCTTCTTCTTCATGTTGTTGTTGTTGATGTGCTTCTTCTTCTTCTTCTTCTTCTTCTTCTTCTTCTTCTTCTTCAGTTTTTGCTTCTTCGTGGTGATGTTTGGCGTGGCGGTGGTTATCGTTAGGAGCATCAGGGAAGGAACGCTTCTGAGCAGGCATTGCTATTTGGTGAGTGAGTCACTCTGTGTGGTGGTGACTGGTGGAGAGAGCAGCGAGAGGAGGATCACCAACGCGAAACGGAAGCACAAGAACGAATGAGATTCGCGATTTTGGTGTCAATGCCTTTCTCTCTCTCTTTCTCTTGTAGCAACGTGTGATGAGATGAACTAATTAGGTGAATTTTACGTCCATTATTGGATTTTATCCAATAATAGTAATTTAGATTTATTTTCTTGACTAGTATACCAAGATAGATGTCAAATTTTATGTTACCCTCATATACTCACATGTCACTTGTATAAGTAAAAATAAATTAGTTAAAATAATTTTAATCTCTAATCAAAAATTTGAGAGGTTAATTTTTTTTATTTCTTTTATTAATGTTTTTAGTTCCTAAATTTTTGTTGATCAATCAAGGTTCTTAAACATTTAAAAATTCCAATTTTTAGTCTATAAACAAAAGTTTAGACTGTTATTTTTATTTTTTTAATGAGATTTAAGGAATTAAAATCATATTTTTCTAAAGTTTATGGACTAAAATCATTAATTAAAAAGTTGAAAGATCTTGATTAGTCAACCAAAGGTTTAGGGACTAAAAATCAAATTTTGAAAAAATTGAGACACTTTGATCGATCAAACTTTTGTTTAAGAATTAAAAATTGAATTTCAAAAAAATTAGTGACTAAAAACTTAGTTAACTCTTAATTTAATTAATTTCAAGTAAAATATAAGATTATTTCTAAAATGTTCTTTCTTGAAACTTGATATCATGTGTGTTGCAAAATTAAATTTAAGGCAAAGCCATTTTATCATCGGATCATGACTCTTGCTTTTATTAGTTGGATTTTCATTGGAACACAAATTATAACAATTTTAACTCAAACCAAACATGTATATAGTCCTTGAAAATATAGTTTCAATTAAATGAAATGTATTTTAGAAATAATATCATTAAGTAGGAGTTAAATTAATTAGATTAGCTTATATTTAAATCTAAAATATAAAACAATTTTTTTTATTATATATGAGTCCAAAGGAAGTATTACAACTAAAAAATTTAGACTTAAATAAGTTTTCGGTATAATTTTGATTTTAGTTCAAGTGAAAATTATTCATTTTTTCTCATCATTTTAAAATATGAAATCATTCTTGTAAAATGAGTGAGTTTTAATTATGATCTTATAAAATAATTGTTTTTTTAACTTTCAGTCCTCCAACATTTAAACTTAAAGTTACTATTTTTATCTTGACATTCATTTTAAGATGAATAAATAAGATTTATTTTCAGGATCTTAGGGCATTTTTATAAAAAGAAATCACTTGAATTATTGGAGCATTTTTTATGGGTCATATGATGTTATAAGATGTAAGAAAAATTTTCATTTTTTACTCTAGTGATAGAATCTAATATGGGTTCTTGGATTTTAATTGCACAGAAAAATAAATAGGACCTCTTTTTTTCTTAAATAACATTAAAAAAATAATTTAAAAAAATGGAATTCTTCACCATAAATCCAACTTCCAACATAGAGAACTCTTAAACAAGAATAATACTAGATCTAGTAAATAGAGGTTCTTGAACTCAAGAACTCTCCTTAGAGATACTTGTTAGAACAAATTGAAGGAGATGATTAATGACAACCTATTCTTTAGGAAAGACGAAAGAAAGAGATTATGCTCTAGGAGACAAAAGATGGAATGACAAGTGTATCGTGCAAACTTGTGCATCATTAGAATTTTCTAATTATTAGTGTTACAACACCACTCTTTTTATACAGTTCAACACATAGTTGATAGTTATAACTATCACTCTCAATACTTCATTAGTTGTTATAATAGATATTAAACTATATAACAACTAAAACCAAATGATATTAAATTGTTTAATTGTATTTTATCATATTTCAACACTCCCCTTCAATCTAAACAATCTAAACAGCTTACAATCCCTAGTTTATCCTTGATCTTCAAAAACCAATCCACTCTCACTGGTTTGGTAAGTATATCAGCTGGTTGATCTTGAGTAGGATAATGGATCACTTCTATTATCCCTTTCTTCACTTGCTCTCTTAGGAAATGAAACTTCATTTCTATGTGCTTACTTCTCCCATGTGCAACAGGATTTTTAGCAAGATTGACTGCAGATTTGTTATCAATCATGAGGTGCAGAAGTCTCTTTACTTCAACTTTGATCTCCTTCAGTAGATAATGAAGCCAAACTGCTTGACATGATGCATATGTACCAGTAATATATTCAGCTTCACAATTTGACAATGCCACCATTGGTTGCTTCTTGGAACACCATGAAATTGGGGCTCCAACAAGCTTAAACAGGTATCATGTAGCGCTTCTTCTATCTGATTTATCACCATACCGGTCCGAGTCACAATATCCTATCAGTTCATCCATTTTCCAATCTATGTTCTTAGGAAATAGGATTCCTAAGTCTTTTGTACTCTTAAGGTATCTAAGGATCCTCTTGGTTCCTTTGAGGTGTGACTTTCTTGGTTCATGCATATGTCTGCTAGCTACTCCTACTGCAAAGCTAAGGTCAGGTCTTGAGTTGTAGAGGTACCTTAATGAGCCAATTAGTTGCTTGTAGTGGGTAGGATCTACCTTTTCTTCATCTTCAATATCTTCCTTCTCAGAGTTTAATTCAAAAGGAGTGAATGCTTGATTGCAATCCATCATTTGGAACCACCTTAGCACAGCAGGGGTATACTTCCTTTGATGCATAAGGATTCCCTTATCAGTGTACATAAATTCCATGCCTAGGAAATATGTCAATGTCCCAAGGTCAGACATTTCAAACTCATTCTTCATCAAATCCTTGAATCTTTCAACCTCACCGGAGTCACTTCCAATCACCCGTAGGTCATCTACATAAAGGCAAATTAGTACTCGACTTGATTCAGACCCTTCCTTGTAGTACACTCCATATTCAACTGTGCATTGTTTGAATCCATGCTTGATCAGAAATGAATTGATTTTCTAATTCTAGCATCTAGGAGCTTGCTTTAGGCCATATAGAGCCTTATTCAGCTTGTAGACTAGCTTCTCTTTCCCTTTTATAGGTGATACATAGACCAATTTCTTTTGCTAACTAAAGCCATAGTTAGTCTATTTGTTTCAATTCTGGCCATTGGTGCAAATGCTTCTTTGTAATCTACTCCAGCCTTTTGTAGAAATCCTTTAGCCACTAACCTAGCTTTGTGTCTAGCCACTGATCAATCAGAATTTAGTTTGAGCTTGAAGATTCATTTTACCTCTATTGGTTTCTTCTTTGGAGGTAATTCTGTCAGATCCCATGTGTGATTCTTCTCAATTGATTGCAGCTCTTCAATCATAGCTTGTTTCCTTGCTTGTTCTCCAACAGCTTCTTTGAAGTCTACAGGTTCAGTATTAGCAAGTAAAACAAAGTGAACTAGATCACCATCATCTATTACAACATTATCAGGAAGCATTTCAAACTAGTCAAATCTGGTTGGCATGTGCCTATCTCTTTGTGGTATCTGATTTGCACTAGTTCCCTCACTAACTTCATTACTCTTAGGCATTGGATTGGTATTATCTGCTCCCTCAATGTCTGAGCCATCATGTTCTTTATTTCCAGTTTCAGCTTCTTGGTGTGAGTCAGTTTCAAGAATTACTGATCTCAGTTGGCCCATTTGTTTCTCCCAGTCCCAGAATTCACTTTCACATACAAGCACATCTCTGCTGATCTCAACCTTCCATTTGATTGGATTGAATAACCTATAGGAACGTGTACTATGATATCCAATCAAAACTATAATAACCTAGGCTTTTTATAAAAAAGAGTAAAAGAAATAAGAATTTAAATTTATAAAATTCTGTCGCAAAAGCCTTAGTGACGGATTTAGCGACAGAATTAGCGACGGAGTCCGGCGCCAAGAGCGCCAGAGATGCTGGAAGTTGGCGCCAAGAGCGCCAGAGTGGCGCCAGGAGCGTCACAGATGCTGGAAATTGGCGCCAAGGGAGCCAAAGTGGCGCCAAGGGTGCCAGATGCACTGGAATTTGGCGCCAAGAGCGCCAAAGTGGCTCCAAGAGCGCGGCAATGTCGGTGAGGACTAGTATAAAAGGCCATTTCGCGATTTTTCTAAGGAAAACACTGTTTTCCTTCTTCCTCTGGCCCAGGCAGCCATTAATGGGCATGAGAAGCTTCATAACTTCATCACACCTCCCCTAAACACCTTCTAATCATCAATAATCCTGAATAAAACCTTATGTGACCAAATTCCAGCATGAAATTTGAGAGAAAACCCCATCCCTTGAGAACCTTGAGGAAAGCTGAGTTCAGAGAGGAAAGAAGGCAGCCCATGGAATGCTAAGGCTTAGAGAGGCAATCAGTGGGCCTTCCTCAACAGCTTTGAGGTAAGAAACTCAGCTTTCACCGTTTAAATTGTGAAAAGGGTAATGGGGTGAATAGTAACTCATTTGGGTTAGGACTGGAATTAGGCTTAGGTTCTTTAGAAAAGTATGATCAGGAGGTTATTCTGAGAAATATGAGATATTGAAACTGGATTTCTGATGAAGTTGGGTTGTAACCCTGAGAATGGTATGAGTAGGAAGAAGATTGAGTGGATAAGGGGTTCTGAGTTAGAAATGAACCCAAGTGTCTCTATAAGAATTGTTCATGAGGCCAAATAAACGGTGAATATGCATTGATATGTTGGATTTGGCCAAGATGAATAACTGGCAAGTTAGGCACAGATAGACCAATGGATTGTCTGATACAGAGTCTTATTAAGACTCTGAGGTCATGGTTAGACTGAGAATGATCCTGCTCAGGATCCGTGAGTGACCTATGAAGTGATTAGGCCGATAACCCTAAGTTAGAGATTGGGAAGCTATGGAAAGGAATCATGTTTCCTTTCATCTCAACGGTTGAGAACCGTTGTTAAGTATCTGGTATGGTTTTACTGATGTGACTGTGTTGTATGTTTGCTAGAGAGTGAGACACGGGGGGGTGTCGGCAGCATGGACCAATCATTTGAAGACTGATGATAAAGCACGGTCTAACTAGGTAAGTTCAGTGTTTCTTGGAGTGATTTCCCTGGTTGGGGTCACTATCTATTTAATTATATGGATTGCGGTGAATATGAGCACTAGGTTAGTGTTCTGATTTTTGATATTATTGTAGGATGGTTGATGATGATCCTAGCACTGTGATGGTGTTAGGTATGATATTATCTGGTCTTATAGGTGTATAAGACATGTATGTGATAACTAGTGCAGCCAAACACTAGGATAGAGGATTAAACTGTATTGGGAATAAGAGATATACCCCTGATGTTTTAGTAATGAGATGAACACTGTGTTAGTGTTCTGTGCCTGATGATAGTCTGTATGACGGGCCAGGCACATTGATGTTGTATGATGATGAGCATGATAGTGAAACACCTTGATGGTGTTGTGATATGTATTGAGAACATGTCATTATGGCATGTTGGTCTTGATGTTGGTTTGACACTGAGAAAGTGTCATGTCTTGTATTGTGTATTAGAATTAGGTGTGCATTCTCTGGCCAGAGAATAGTGGACTATGGACCCCATTGGGAATGTACCCACTCGCTGGATGATCTCCCTTGGGATAATCCATAGGCGTCCATGTAAACCCTGAGTAGATGTGCCTTTAAGTAGATGATCCTATTCAGGTATTGGGCGGCAAGTCCTGAGTAGATGTGCCTTTCAGTAGATGATCCTACTCGGGCCTGAGTCCTGAATAGATGTGCCCTTCAGTGGATGATCCTATTCAGGTTCTCAGTGTGAAAGTCCTGAGTTGAGAGATTCCTCAGGCAATGTGTGTGAAGCCCTGAGTTGAGAGATTCCTCAGGCAATGTAGTGGTAGACATCCTGAGTGAGTGGAGAGTCCTTCACTGGATGATCCTCCTCAGGTATTGATTAGAGTACCGTGAGATTCTGGGGATTTGTACCTGTTAGATGATTATCCCCAGGTGGAGGACTAGGTTACAGAGAACCTATTCCTTGGATCAGTGACACCTCAGCAATGATAAGGTGTTACAGATAGGATGAATGGATATATTATGAGATGAGAAGGCTGAGATATATTTATATATGTTATGCGATTGAGAATTAAAGCTCATGGAGCTTGAGAGAGCCTATTTTCCTAGATAAAGGACCTCTCAGTATAGATGGTGAGTGCACAGGCCTGGTTGGGCGTGCATAATAAGCAGTGTGAGTGATTTGTGGTGAGAGAATGCAGATGGCTATGGATAAGCCACAGTGTTACAGTAGGCAGTTGATAGTGAACCAGGGGGGGGAAAGACCTCCAAGAACCCTGGCTTACTGAGATTTTTATCTCACCCTGTGTGGGATTTATGTTGCAGGTGCGTAGAGTAGAGGATAGAGCCCTGGTAAGGAGCCAGTAGAGCCAAGCATGGCAACTGCTTGGACTAGCATCTGTGAGCTTGGAGCTCCCTGTGGTGTATGCATATTGAGGTAGTTTTTGTCTCCTGTCATATCGTTATAGATATGGTTGTTATTTGCCTGGTTTTATTGTTTGATTATCTGGATCAATAAGGGCTAGAAATAGTGAAATATATCATGTTTCTGTTTATGCACCATACATAATGTATCAAGAAATACGATTCTTGTATGCTTCCATGGCTTATTTTATGCTATTCTGATATTATAGTAATGTTAACACACTGGGTGCACACGGGGTATTACAAAAACCATGCATTCACTCTTATCATGTAGTTTCTTCCTCTTAGTATATGGAATATGCTTGTAGCATAGGGAACCAAACACCTTGAGATGGGCAATCACTGGTTTCTTTCCACTCCAGACCTCCTCAGGGGCCTTCCTATGTATTTTCTTAGTGGGATATCTATTTAGAAGATAGGTTGTAGTAGCAACAGCCTCACCCCAAAAGGACTTTGGCAATTGCTTTTGCTTCAACATAATTTGCACATGTTGAGGATTGTCCTATTTCTCCTCTCTACAAGTCCATTGTTTTGAGGAGTATATGGTGTTGTCACTTCATGTTGAATGCCCATTTTCTCACGAAAACTTTCAACTTTACTGGATGTGTATTCTCCTCCACCACCTTTCTTGAGGATCTTCAATTTCTTCTCACATTGTCTTTAAGCCATAGTTTTGAACTTCTGAAGAATCTCAAACACATTACTCTTATGCTTAATCATGTAGAGCCACATCATTCTATTATACTCATCCACTAGTGTCACAAAGTACAGGTTCCCCCTAGTGAAGGAGTTTCAAAAGGTCCACAAACATCATAATGAACATGTAATAGACTTGTAGCTCTCATAGGTAAGTGGGAATTGAAACTTAACCTTGCTTGTTTACCAAGCATGCATGACTCACATGATTTATCAAGTGCTATGATTCTAGGCAGACCTATCACCATTTCATCATTGTATAACTAACTCAAACTTTTAAAGTTTAGGTGGTCAAACCTGAGATGCCAGAGCCAACCTTCATTAGTTCTAGCTACTAAGCACTCCACTTGTGTAGGTTTGATTGATGTTTGGAAGGTCCTGTTTTTGGACAGTGGAAACTTCAATATCAACCTTTTCCTTGAGTCAAACAATTGCAAGTCATTCTCCTTCATCACTATTGAAAACCCTTTTTCTATTAACTTTCCAACACTCATCAGGTTGCACTTCATGGTACAAACAAAACTTCCTCAATCATTGAAGCCTTGCCATCTTTTCTCTAAATTACAATTTTTCCCATGCCTTCTACCATTAGTGACATGCTATCAGCAAGTTTGATTCGAGTCTTCTTGCTTGGATCAAACCCAATCAACCAATCCCTATAACCAGTCATATGGTTTGAACATCCTGTATCAAGATATCAATTTTCACTATGTGATTCACCTTCAATGGTTGTCATCATCAACAAAACTGGATAAGAATCAGATTCATGTTCTTAGGCAACATTGGCTTCTTCATTGTTATTTCTACTTGACTTCCCTTTCTTGAACCAACACTCATCAGCATAGTGACCATATTTTTCATAATTGAAAAATTGCACCTTCCTTTTGTCACACCCTTTTTTTTCCATCTTTACCATTTGAATTCTTCCAAAACCCCTTGCTAGAGGATTCTAGTTTTTCTTCTTCTTTTGCCTATCTTTCTAGTTCCTTTTGAGTATTTTCCTTTCCCTGATCCCTTCTTCCAGTTCTTTCCACCATTGTTTCTTTTAAAGGTCTGGGTTTGTAGGGCTTGGTCTGCAGTCTTCAACACACTTCTCTCAAGCAGTTTCAATTCTTGAGCTTCTAAAGAACCTTGTAATTCTTCAATCTTCATAGCCTCAAGATCCCTTGATTCTTCAATTTCCACAATTATATAGCAAATGACGGGGTTAAGGTTCCCATGATCTTTTCAATCACTGCTTGATTAGAGACCTTTTTTTACCACAATTCTTCATTTGATTCATAAGATTTAATACCCTTGTGAAGAATTTTGAAATCCTTTCACTGGACTACATTTGAATCAACTCATACTGCCTCCTTAGTAATTGAAGTCACACTTTCTTGACCTTTTCATCACCCTTAAAGCACATTGCAAGAGTATCCTAAGCCTTTTTTGCTGAACTGGTTTCTTGTGTTTTCTCAAAGATACTTGGATCCACACATTGGTGGTTTCGAAACAATGTTCTTCCATCAATCTTTAATTCTTCCCTATAGGCTGTTATTTGTGCCTCAGTCACACTTTCACTCAATGTTTTAATTCTTTTCTCAACAACATCAAGCACACCTTGAAATCTGAAGAGAACTCTCATTGGAGAACACAATCTATCCCAATTCTTCATTCCTTCAAGAATTGGTAGATTCCTAGGAATGTCATTGTTTCCTATCGTGATCCTTCAGCTAGTATGTGAATTGAGTTGCGCAAATCGAACCAAAAACTTTGGATACCAATATGTTAGAACAAATTGAAAGAGATGATTAATGACAATCTATTCTTTAGGAAAGAAGAAAGAAAGATATTTTGTTCTTGGAGAGAAAAGATGGAACGACAAGTGTGTTGTGCAAACTTGTGCATCATTAGAATTTCTGATTATTAGGTGTTACAACACCGCTCCTTTTATACAGTTCATCACATAGTTGGTAGTTACTTATAACTACCACTCTCATAGCTATTATAACATATATTCAATTATATAACAACTAAGACCAAATGATATTAAGTTAGTTGGTAGTTACTTATAACTACCACTCTCATAGCTATTATAACATATATTCAATTATATAACAACTAAGACCAAATGATATTAAGTTGTTTAATTGTATTTTATCATATTTCATAGGTTACATCACTCATTACTGAGATACCAATTGAGCTCACTCTCACCATCTCTCATGGTTTAATCACTCATAATAATGACATTGAGTCTCAACTTGCATCTCAAGACACATTACACGCACAAGTTACATTTGCAACCAATAAAAACATTATTTCTTACGCTTTGAGTATTATCTCATTTCTTTTCTTATTATGCGTCTATGACTTTTGTAGAGTGTAATCACAATATTTAGAGTTGTGATAATACTATCAACTTGATTTTTACCTTGTTGGAAAGCTAAAAACAATTATCTACAACTTTTATGCCAACCTCAAAGTCTAGTTTGATCATTTACTATGCCTAAAATTAGAAGAACATGAAATTATCACTTAAATCTTGAATCTCTAGAGACTGGCCATTGCTTACTAGAATTATAATATCTTATTATAAGTTTAAGTCTATAATTTCTTATGAAGACACTTAAGGTCCTTTACTAAAAGGGTTTCTCTTTTTTTTAAAGAAAAAAAATGACAAAATCGGTCACGATCATAACAAATTTGTTACATGTGTGACTTGTGATAAGAGCATCTTTTAAGTCTTTGGACAAATTTTGTTCCACCTGTGCCATGTGACAAATGTGAAATTTTAATCTTTCTCTTCCTAACGTAAAATCAATAGATCCCTAACCCTCTTATAAGAATACTAAGATCCATAAACAACAAAATACATAATTAAGACCTATTTAAGTGGTTGCAAGTTTTTAATTTTTATTTTCAAATATAATTTTTAAAACAAAACCTATTTTATTAAAATAGTGTTGAAATAATTTTTAACTTCATTTTAAAATCACTTTTACACTAGTTTTCAAAATAAAAAACACTAGATTTGTAACTATCTTTTGTTTCCATTCGATTTTTTTATAATAATTAGTTTCTTTTTATAATAATATCTTCTACTTAGATTTTAATATTCTTTTAACACAATTTATACTTTAATTACTTTTAATTTGATTTTACCATGCAATAAATGAATAATACATGTGATAAAAAATATTGAAAAAAAAATAGTCCGAATATTATAACTCTCGTTTTTTTAACGGAAATATCCAAACACCATGTAAATTCAAAATTTCCGCGCTTCAAGATTCAGTTCTCAGATTCCGAGTTTCTCACCATGCACAGGTACTCACCCCCGCGTTTCAGAATCGCCGCCGTCGACGCTTACCACGATCCTCTCTTACCCTTTCTCCGGTTCCCTCTCTCTCTCTCTCTCTCTCTCACACACACACACACACACACACACACAAAGTTCCACAATCTCATCAATTTTCTGCGTTTTTATTTTATTTTGTGTGAATTTCAGGTCTATCAAGAAAGCCCTAGAAGCTTCCGACGACTCCGCTTCGAGTCTCAGTAACTTACTCAAAGATTGCATCAGAAACTTCAAGAACAATGACCACTATCGAAACGACGTTAGATTCCTCAAGATCTGGCTCCTCTATGTAATTCTCTCTCTTTGTCTCTTTATGTGAAAACATTTTATATCTTTAATGCCGAATTCAACACGCCCTAGGGCTTATGTACACTGAGAGATTAACGATTCAACGCGTAATAATGATTAAAGTAGCTAATTGAAGTGTCTTTGGCCTGTCTGGATAAATTTCTTGATAAACAATTGTAGAAGGAGAAAATAAAAAAGCAAAATTAATTAGGTCATGTTTGGATAAAACTTTTCAATAAGCACTTATAGGAGGAAAAAATGAGAAGGAAAAGTGAATTAAGTTTTCCTTATAGGCTGATTTTTAAAAATAATATAAATTAAATAAATATTTAGCAAAAAGGGGTAAAAAAAACAAAAATTAGCAAAATGGGGCAATGGAACACGCCCATCTGGGGCGTGTTTAAACACGCCCAGATGGGGCGTGTTTGCCCTGGTGGTGACACGTGGCAGGGAAAAAATGGGAAATTAGGGTTTTCGCGATTTTTCGTAAATTACGGAAGGTCATAACTTTTGACCGGGACGTCCGATTGAGACGAAATCGATGGTCACGCGCTCGAAATTGAGAGGAGAAGCCGCTGGCAAGTCCCGAAGGGGACTTGCCCAAAAAATTTTCCCAAAAGAGGCCTCTAAGTGCCTCAAATTTGCGTTTTACTCTTTGGAGCCCTAAAAATTTTTTCGTTTTCTGATATTTTGTCTATTCAATCAGTGAATTACCATACACTCTTTGTTTATCTAATTACTTCTCTTAATTTCGAGCGTTTTGACATAAAATACGTCTCTATCGGACATTGCTACGAGAAATTACGTCTGTTCAAAGTTTTCAGCATCGTCAAATCTACACTATAATTTTGGACCATTTATGCATTTGTTAAATCAAAATTGTTTAAAAATGTACAGCAAGAACCTTGACGTACATT
>PYAF01002136.1:969140-999678 GCA_007407185.1 Glycine tomentella | reverse complement strand
AGAGAAAAAAGAGAGTTTGAATTTCAAATTGAGATATTGAGGGAGTAGAATGTGGAAAGTTAAGAGAGTGAAAAAGTAGTTTGAGCTGTAATTTTTAAAATTCCAATTTTGTCAAAAAAGTAAGGACAGCTGTCAAGATATTAAGTAAGGGCAAAAACGAAATTTCATTAGGCTTTAGTTTTTTTAAATAGATATTAGAAGATCAAAATTGAACAATTATGATACCCAAGTAGCCAAATTTATTAATTTTTTCTCGACTTCATTGTGACTTTTTTGGCTAGATTCAGAATTACATGCAAGATTTTTCTTACTAGCCATAAGCTGCCACAGATTACAAAATTATAAATAAATTGTACCAATATAATTATATAAGCACACAAATGAAATCATTTTAAGAGCTACAATGAAGCATGCGAATGTTGGCTATAGTAGTGCAACAATGAGAACACCTTATTCAAATTAAAATTTTAAACATCTGGGCTATCAACATTCTTTAGCACATATGGCCTATTCAAATTAAATGTTTGCTTCTCATTAAGGTTCATGTCTTATAAAATGCTTATATTTAATTTATGTTATTTAGTCAGACGATTTTGAAAAATAACTACTACTACGTAAAAGTTAAGGATAAAATTGATAAAACATAATTAACATGTGGTTGATCTAAATGAAACTGAACTTAATTTATTTAAACAAGGTCTTATATTTGACTTAGGAGGAAAGATAAAAAAAAAAAACTCATAAACACAAATAAAATAATTCAAAAAATCATCTTCATGAATTATTTATCTATTTTTTAAATATTTTTTTTCCACTCTACAGGTTATACTTTCTGTTGGCATGGCACGTGAGAAAACGTCCCACAGGGCGCGTATACATTTCCCAGCTATAGCAAACCGCAGCCAACTCCACAATACACCCCACCTCGTCAACCACGGCTCCTCTTAGTCGTTGTCCTTCAAACCCCACATTTCTTTGTTTTTTTTTTTCTTCTGCTCCAAACCCAAAACCATAATATTATTATGTATAAAAATAATTGCCATTTTTTAATCACAACAAAGGTGGCTTCATTTGGTGGCAGCACACCTTGCTGTTGAAGCGAATTTTGTTTCCTAGTCGTTGCCCTTTCATTGTCTCTCTCTCTCTCTCTCTCTTCTTATCTGAATCAACCTCTCTCTGTGAGTGAGGTGACTCGTTGTTGTTTGTGAACCTTTGACTCCATTTGAAGCAACCCTTTTTGTCTTTCTTAAGCAGTTTCCTGTGATGGGCTTTGGATTTCTCTTTTGGATTCCCTGTGATCATCACCTGGGAACTGTTGGGTTGTTCAAATTGAAGTTTTTGTGAGGTATGGTGTGTTTGGGGTTTGACATGGTTGAGGTTGACTCTCAAAGATTGAAACTTGAGAGGAGGGGAGTGGGGATTTTGCTCAGAATTTCATGTGGGTGGTTGGTGTTTATGCTGTTTTTCAGTCCTGTGGCAGGTTTGAGACCCTTGAGGGACAGAACTAATTCATGGGGTGATGAGGTATGTTTATTGTGTTGTAATTAGTTTTTGGTTGCTTTGTTTGCTATTGGTTTTGGAATTAGCTCCTATGATGGTTTTTTGGAGTGGTAATTTGTGGATTTGATTGTAAATATGAATCTAGTTTGTTATGCTTTTGTTTTGGCCTTGAAATTAATCATTTCTTGCTTCAAGTTTAGTTTTTAATGGTAAGGGGTTTGCTTGGTGTTACTGTTTTTTTTTTGTTCTTTTATTTTTGCCTGTTGTAAAGTGGAAACATAAAATTTGATCTTCCATGTCAAGCTATAATAAAATAAAGCAATGTGGTTATGGGAACGGGCTGAAGGCATTTATGTGTAGGTTGAGTTTTAAGTTAATATGTTTAGAATGTCTCAATGCATAGTCAAATTAACCGTTAATTTGCTAGATGTAAGAATCAGAGAGGACAATCACCTTGCTTTAGGCTAGTGGAGTAAGAATCTGCAATGAAATAGTACTCATGTGTTCTTTATTAGAATTGTATGTCAAATACACTTAGTTATATTTGGAGTAGCTTAATGATCCCCTCTCAACATTAACAAAGAACTATACATTTTAACTTATCCTTCTTGTTTAACCCTGAAAGTGGTTGAGGGTTGACAAATTTGCCCAGACCACATGGCCAGTTATTGCTATATTAATGTGCTTATAATTTATATCATATGTTATCATAAATCCGTTGATTGGAATTCAAACAAACAACAATACTGATTAGCACTTGCAAACATCATTACTTCATATTTAAACAATTTGTTGTGTACATTTTTTTTGGTTGCCCACATTTGCAGAATTTGTATTTAGAAATAGATGACTCATGACACACATTGAATCATCAAATGAGAAACGAATTGAATCTTTTACAATTAAGTTTATTGCAATGGACCATTTATTTTTGTTGTGTGGTTTGGTTGCAAGGTCCTTAGCATTCTTCCTAGGACTATCATTTTACCACATCTCCACTATGCAATGTGACTTATCATTAGAAACTGAATATTATTTTCAGTGATAAACTGGTATTTAAATGCTTGTGTCAAATACATTCATTTACTTGTATTGATATTGCTTCTTTCAGTGGGTTTTTACACGAAAAGACGAAAGTGACTTAGGTCCATTTTCACAATGGAACATAAGTGGAACTTACAGAGGTTGGTATTCTTTACGTACAGAAATGTATGTTTATGTTGACAGCATTGGGGTATAGTTTTGGTTTGTAGTGCAAATGTTTGATGTAAAATTTTTTTTATCAGCAAATGTTTGATGTAATTAGTTGCATAGTTGGATGTATTTATGACTTCTGAGTTACTACTTCGTTGAGATTCCATATTGACTTTAGATATGGCTAAATTAGAGTTTATAAAAGCTTGGGCAATCCTCAACTCACGAGCTAGTTTTGGGGTTGAGTTAGGCCCAATCCAAATTCAAGATTGTATCAAAACCTATCCTAGATCTGATACTGGGCCACCATTGACTATCCAAAAATCTATCTAGTCCTGTGGTTTTCCCAATGCAATATATATAAGAAAAAACCCAGTCCTGCAATCATGCAATTTCCATGCTTCTAATGTCCAATCCTAGGCATGTTGAGATCTCATATTGACTCTACATATGACCAAAATAGAGATTATAAAGGCTTAGGCAATCCTCACCTCAGGAACTCATTCTTGGGGTTGAGTTAGGGCCAGTTCTAATTCAAAATGCTTAATGCTTGGTTGGTGTCTGTTTAGACTATATCTGAACTGTCACAAAGTTACATGATATTATCATTTCAAAATTGTCTTTTCTGGGCCTACTTGAATTTTTGAATGAGCTCATACTTTTCAATTTCGTGGATCAAATTGTCTTTTTTGAGGACCAAACTTGTTCCTATTTGGAGAGCCCAAGGCTTTATAATAAACTTGACACTAGAATCCCTTACTTACAATGTGGGACTCATGTCCATATCTTGCAATTGGATCCTAACCTATGATTCTTACCTTCTTGCTTAAGTTAATAAACATTCTTAGTTGACTGCCAGTGGATAGAGAATATAGTGGCTTATCGTGTAGCATCTGTTTAGAAAAATGGACACTTTGCTCCCTTGGACAAACTAAATCTATGGCATTTGGACTAATCATCTAACAATAAAAGGAATTTTGTTCAATTTATCAAAATATGGATTTGTAAATGAGTGCATATTTAGAATAAACTTTGTTTGCTAACTTATTTTGGAATGAGTGCAAGCTTGTTACAGTCTGATGATGTATCTATGCTGTCCTCTTTGAATGCAGGGAATTGGAAGTTTTTAGATACTACAAATGGCTCCACCAGATTTCCAGACATCAGAAAAATAAATGGAAATTCTGTAATTGAATTAGTTAGTATGCCCACAAAGATAACTGGTGTACACTATGTGCAGGTGAGTCGTTGAACTATATGGCCAGTTTCAGAAGGAAGTCAGCTTTCACATGTGATACAATTTCTTATTTTTTCTCTTACATATTTAAAATAACACCAGCTTCTAGTGAAGAAGCTTCTAAGTTCTCTACCTTGAGTGTTCATTTAAAAAAATGTGCATTTTGAATGTTTCATTTTTGTAGTGTATGCGTATGCATTCATCATAATTTAATCTGGGTTTGAATACCATGTTTTGGAGATCATGTAGCCAAATGCATTATTACCCTTTGTTGCATTAAACAATTATACATTTTTGTATTGACGAAAATTTATAGACTCAGTGTTATCTCTTTGTTATGCTTATTTATCAGGGGGTAGTCATATTCCATGATGTATTTGACAATGAATACAATGTTGGTGGAGCTCAAATCAGAGTAGAAGGTGTATATGTATGGCCTTATAGGCAGCTTCGAATGGTAGCCAACAGGTGAACACCAATAAGTTGTGCAGCTCAATTTATTGCATTCAGATGCCTGCAGCATTGAGTCTGAGAATGGTCTATTTTTTTTTTCTGGGCTTAATCTTTTTATACATACATTTTGCAGATTGCTATATGATAAATGATTCCTTTCTTGCCAATGCAGTACTGTTTATTTACTTGAGGAAATTGTAATTTATGAATGAAAAATGGCTAATTAAGTATAAATTGCTAACTCTGCATTCAGAACTTAGTAAGCACTGCTACTTGATAACATTAGTTTAGCATAAAACTGATTGTGATCAGCTGCTGGTAAAACAAAGAGTGAAACATTAAATTAATCAAGAAAAGCTCATTTTTTGTTTAGTGGTATAGTAAATGACATGAAGGAATTCATTAGTATTACTTAAGACATGCCTCATATTTCTAGTCTATGTATCGGCTTAAATTCAATTTTCATACTTTCTGTCAAATCCATTCTGGCTTGTAGAAGCTATCAGCACCCTGAAGGGTCTTATCTGAAAAATTAGCTGGCATATTTTGTTTTCTAATGTAATAGATTATGAAATAGTTCTGATTTAATCTCATTTCTGTTCAATTGGACCTTGCTTTACTTTTCTCTGCATACCCATTTAGGCATAATTTGGCAGACAAGTTGAGATATGTTATCATGATTGTTCAAATTTTTAAAATGTCTTTTCTTCCTATTTTGGCATTTATCTTGAATCATTTCCTTAAAGCTCTATGTTGTTTGTTGAGTTGTATTTTATTTGATAACAATAATTAATATACAATTCAAATAGTGGTGCTAAGTCTATAATATTTAAATGTGCTGAATGATTTCTTTATTCTTTTCTCTTATTGCAGTGGAAAAGAGGGGGGTTTAAATCAGGATGCGGATTATATTTTATCCAATCCATATCATCTGGTATTGCATCTTTTTTTAATAGATTCTTTATTCTGTATAATTGACATTTCATAGAGTCGTGGAATTTAAGGATGGTAATTTGTGTTATCCTTTTCATAGGCTTGATTTTATTTGACATCATAAGCTCATCTGTTGTAAAGAAATTTCTGATGTGTATTAGAATCACAATCCTAAGTCATGTACTCATGTCTATACAAGGGTGGACTAAAACTGTATAAGGAATAAACAATAAATCATCCTACTGAATGTTAACAAATGACTAATTACGTCCTAAATTATAGGCACTAATTCTATTAATCACATATTTAATCTTTGCTTGTTGATAGCTTGACCATACTCTATTTTTTGGAAGCTGTAAGTTATTATCTGCTGCAATATTCTTCTGCCAGGATGTTCTCTAATATGGACTCTGTTTTTTAGTGTGTTCTTTCATCTTTAAATCTTAATCTTGACTATATTAAAAATTCTAAATGTTGGAATCCTGTCATATCTCCTAAAAATATGCTCGAGTAAGATCACATTTAGGTTCTATAGAGTGAAGTGTGGGCATAAGTTAGCTACTTGTCATTATTTCAATGCAACCATTTCAGGAGAGAAATTGCTAGTATGTTCTCATTGTGAATGTCTTTGTAAAAAAATAATATTATCTTTGTTACTTTTGGGAGTATAATGAGCATTATAAATACTTAATTTCTATATATGGCTTTCTGTATACAGCTTGGAGTTTTCTCATCTCAAGTATTCCAAGAGCCTTCACAACATAAGATGTGGAGAAGAAAACATTGTAATATATATACTTTATTAATATACTTTGAACCAAGGAGATCCCTTTTTTTGTTGGTTCTCATTGTAGTACTAGCTATTTTTAATTTTTTGCCCTTATTGCAGCTCCATTACATGGCATGGAGAAACATTGCAATGTAGAAATCGCTGCACAGGTTTCACGCCTGTCATCATCAAAACATGGTACTTGAGTTCTCTCAGCGTATGAATACTTTCTGTTCCTTCTTGTTTTTATCTTTCTTAATATACATATTGAACATTATATTTCATTTGTTTTTCCCTCCAAATTTCACTCAGATGTTATGTTGTAATATTTCTGTTTTTGTACAGGTTTATTTCAGAATTATTTTCTGTAATTAATTTCCTTTATTTCTGTTATATGCTTTCTTAAAGAGGGGGAGCGTGATTCTTTTCAGCTAGAAGGGTTAATGGAGAGTCCATCTGTGGATGACGATGGGGACTGCTTCTCGCCTTTACAGTTAAATGCAACATCTATTAACATTGAAGTCTACTATAATAAAGCAGTGAACTATACCTTGATGGTTACTTTTGTATCCTTCAGTCATCAACATTCTTTCAGCTTCAAAACTGTTATTGTCCATTACTATGTGGTTTCCTTTCTTTCACCCTGTTATTGTGCATTACTGTGTGATTTCCTTAATTTACTTATACCAGATCTCATTTTTGCAAGTTCTTCTATTAATTCGGCAAATGGAGCATAGCAACACCCAATCTGTAAGAAATGCTTCAAAATTTTACTTGAAATTTCATGTTATAGATTTAATGAATTTAATTTAGGTAAATTATTCAATATTTGAATGAATCTATTGAACAATGTTTCATTATAATGAATATGATTCATGTATATCCTTGCAGGGGGCTGCTAAGGTTTCAGTATTAATGATTGGTCAGCAAGCTATAGTGGATGCTTATCTTTGCCTTATACATTTGACTGCAGGAATACTAGTTGGTAAGTTCTCCAAATAAGTGCTAAGGATTTTCATATAATCACTTGAGATTGCTCAACAAACGGTTCTCTATTTGTCCTCCTAAAACATCTCTGGTATCCTTGTAGAGTTTTGAGGTACCGGTTTTGTGGAGATATAAAATATCAAAGCATCCTTTTTAGTTTGAAGAGGACATCAAATATTTTTCTTTACCCTTAAATTTTGTTTTCTGGCCAGCAGGCTATAAACATATTTATCTGGGCCGTGTGAATACACATTGGTGTTTGTATCCCCCCTCCCCAAACACTAGCCATAAAAAGAAGATATCAATCTTGACATCGAACCCAATAATAATTGGATATGTATACTTGGATTGGATGCACAAAACCTGTCTATGCATTCATTACCACCTTGCACCTTCAAACCTAATCTCTTTGTAATTTAATCCCTATCAAATTAGTTCAATTACAACATCCAATTCCTAAAGCTACCCAGAAAATTATAGTATACAAGTCTTTAAATCTGTACCATGTCAAGAGATCAATTATTTTCTTTTGGTTCATAGTAGTGTATGGAAATTATGAATTAGTTTGGAATAGGTAATAGGTTGACATTTGTGCCCTCCTTGTAACCAAAAGAGAAGATTATAAATATATTTGTGTTCAAAAGTATATTGCTATGACAGATGTGACTTGAGTGGTTGATTATTCTCTTTTTTTTAAGCTTGTCCGATGAATAATTGTTGTCACTTCCTGCCATGCAGAATCCTTGTTCAATGCTTTTGCAACTGCTGCATTTTTCAAGTTTGTGGTTTTCTCAATATTTGAGATGAGATATCTCCTTGCCATCTGGAAAGCGAGTAGGCCTTTGAGCAGTGGTGAAGGTTGGGAGACAATGAGACGTGAATTGTCGGTTTTATACAGCCGTTTCTGTAAGTGCTCATTTATTTAAAGTTTTTTTGGCAATCTGATCTTGTTATCTCGTCACTGTGGATATGCCCTGGAGTCATTGGTTCCATAGGATCCATGATCATGTTATGTCTTTAAGTTTTGAACTGTAATAGTCACTGTAAATCTTAGGAGCCGGGCAGCCAGCCAATCAACTTTGGGGTAATTTATTTTTTATTTCTTTATTAAGCTATGTTGCTTGCTTGAAAATACTATAGGGATAAATAAAAATACAATAAATGCAAGTTAGAATGCTGATTTGTTATCTATGATCATCTTATTTTATTGATTATATTTGCTTTTAGGCCACCATGAACAGATGAACTTATGAACACAGTAAGAATTAGCCAAGGTTCCTTGTCTTAAATAAGCATTGGAATGGAAAATATCTGAGAGTATAAATTATCTGTTTTCATTTGGGGTAGGCTACCTTTGTACCATATATCTTAGAATTCCAATGCCCATATCGGAAATTCATAATATTTTCTATTCCTCTTCATTGTTCAAGCATGCCAGATAACTCCTGTTATATGTTTTGAGTTACTTCAACTGGTGCAAAGATTTCCTTTATGTAGAAGTAGGGCTTGGATTTAATCTAACTGTTTTTAACTTCTCTTGCAGATGGGATCCTATTGGGAGGCATACTGCTCATGTATGAATTCCACAATCATTTGAGACTCATTCTTCTTCTTGTATACTCCTTTTGGATACCTCAGATAATCACCAATGTTATTCGCGACTCACGCAAACCTTTGCATCCTCATTATATCTTAGGCATAACTGTTACTCGGCTAGCGATCCCATTATATATTTTTGGTTGTCCTGACAACTTCTTGCGCATAGAACCAGATCAAAGCTGGTGTGTTTGTTTGGCTATATATGTTGGACTTCAAGCTGCAATTCTCTTGCTTCAGCACTATTTTGGGTCCTTGTGGTTCATTCCTCGTCAGGTTGGACCCAACTCTGTCTTGATATTTTTTAACCACTTTTACTCATTTGATTTAATCTAACTCTTTCTAAATTGTAGTTTTTTTTTTATGATTATATTTAGTTATAACTGATATGCCTAGGATCATTTGAAGGATTTGGTAGACATCCTACAAATATGGGTGGCTTAATTATCTATTTTGATCATATTGCTCCATTGTATTGGCTACTTTGTTTCGTTTTGCTTAATCATGACTCACGAGCATAGTATTGATAATAAGTTAATAACACATTGTTTTGGGTTCTTGCCCCTTGCTTTTCTTAACTGAACAATGAACATGCATCATAATGCTTCTCTCTCAGCTAACTTTATCTTTGTAATTTGCAGTTTATACCTGAGAAATACTGCTATTATAGGAGGTTTGCTCAAGATACAAACCATGCCACAGACTGTGTTATATGCATGACAGCCATTGATATTTCTCCGCGATCTAATGATTGCATGGCATGTGAATGTAAACTTGGTCTATTCAAATTTATCCTTACAATCTGAACATAATCTAAGTCTAATGCACCAACTCTTCCACAGGTGACCCCTTGTGACCATTTTTTCCACTCTGGCTGTTTGCAAAGATGGATGGATATAAAGATGGAGTGCCCTACTTGCCGACGCCCTCTTCCACCTGCATGAAGAGATTTCCAGTGTTCATATCAATAGGATAAACTTACACTGCCCAACTACATAATTTTGGTAATATGCTTGGTGGCATCGAAGAACTACATTTTTGTTTGATATATATATATTATTGACTTTAGTTTCTATGCATTGTTAGAGTAAATAATTTTACACGGATAATCTATCAGAAAATATAGTCGGTATAACTTTTAAGGTAATTATTGTAAAAGTCTATAAAATTTTCATACATGGTGTTTTGTGATTGTATGATAATGTAAAAATCTTTTACACTATTTAGTCTGGTGCAAGAGAATGACACCTCATCTCAGCAAAAATTTGTAATTTGATTTTTTCTTCTGATTCCATATGTTAAGATTATAGCTCTTGTACATAATTTTGAAAGACAATGACACATAACTAGTTACTTTTTAAAACATGATATATATATATATATATATATATATATATATATATATATATATTCCCTTCTTTTGTGAAAATATAAGGGTACTTTTGTGATTCTGTTCCAAATTGAACTTAGCATTGACTTAGTTTTCTACTCTTTCCCATATCTAGAGTCCAATGGTATTCACTAACATGATTTCATGTTAACTGTTAAATTTGCATGTTACAATTTTTTTTCTTCTGCTTTGCAGGTTGGGATAGAATCCATATTCCGTATAATTGCACCTTCAGTACAATACTGAAATACGATACTTCTCACAATTGTGTGATGCAGCATTGTTATAATTTTAGACTTTTTTTTTCCTTTTTCTTTCACTGGTTATGTATCAATATCAAGTTGTACATTAGAAATTCAATATGATGATCTTTTGACATCCATCCTGAGCTTTTGGTTCATCTCTTTATTTTCCATTAGTGCTAGCAGGTTTGTTTTCCCACACACGGTTTTATGTACTTTTCATTTTTTATGTAAAAATAATATCAAATTTAACAAGAAAAGGTGACCATGTTATAAAAAGAAATTGGGACCATATAAAGATAAAATAATAGGATAAAATAGGTAAAATTTCAATTTAGCAAAGATGTGTAATAAGTTACCTGATATTTGAATAAAGTCGATCATTCCTCTTTGCCACCGAAGAAGACAGAACAAGAACAATTAACACAAAATTTGAACACAAAATGGTGGAGCAATGGTGATAAACATACCATGGTGAAAAAATGAATGGTTATATTATCACTTAAGAATTACGTGAATTTAAAAAAAAAAAAAAAAAAAAAAAAAAACTCACATAACCTGTTTGTTTTGATCTTGATTATCTATGATAAGATCTGGTGATTAATATCTAGAGTTTAATCACTAAAAGTGCAAAAGCTTTCATACAATCAATCAAAAATTATATTTGATATAACTTTTAAGATAATTATTATAAAAATAAATAAGTTTTATATGATAATTTATGATTGAATCACAACATAATTTTATATTATCAGTATATAAACTATTTTTTTCAATATTTATTATTTTCATTCTCCCATAAGGAAAAAAAAAACATCTTCACTATATATATCTCTCTATATATACATATTAAAAATATCCATGTATGAAATACTTGTTTTTATTTATTTTCTAATATATCTTAAATGTAAATGAGTGTAAAGAAAAAATAATGGGAAACAAACTTTGTTTCATTAAGTAATCTATCATAAAACATGAAACAATCACAATTTTTTAGAATGAAAGAAAAACATAGTTTTAAAATCTAGACTGATCAATTCGATCCAACATGTTTAACTGCAAATCAAATGTCTAAGTTAAATTGTTCATCAGATCAATCATGTAGTTAACTCGGTTTGATGTGGTGCAACCCAATTTAACCCTGACAAATCTATGGTTAAACTAGTGATCTGGTTTGGTTGAACCAGAAAATTAGTTTGATTGGATCAAAGACCTAAAATTTATCTAGTGGATCAACTTACCATCAAACTATCATGATTAGTTCTTAAACTTATAACATAATTAATTCATATACTTATATTTTATGTTACTTATATTGATTCGTGCAGTTCAACTGTTGACTCACTGATTCGACCAATAATCCATCAATTTAGTGTCTCGACCGGATAAATCATTGATCCAGTTTTTAAAATTACTAATAAAAGTACTGTCCCAGATAGATAGAGTGGTCTCCTTTGAACCTAGTATTTCCACATAACGAGAGACGACATCTATGAACTTGCTCATTTCCTGTCAAATACAAACACTTTACAAGGAATAAGACGCATGACACAAGAGAATACAGACACATTTAACACACCAACCACTTTATATGTACAAAATGACTCCCTAACTCAAATTTGAACTTTATTTTTCCTATTCATATGAACACAAAACAAAAAACAAAACAAAACAAACGCTTGCTTAAGGGTGGCTTGGTGCAAGAAGAGGTGCAGACACAGGCATTGCTGCTGCAGCAGGTGGAACAGCCACTGTGCCAGCAGCAACGACATTATTATTATTGCTCCCAACAACACAACAAAGCTCAGAGCAATCAACTGGGTGTTCAAGTTTTGCCTTGCATTCCTTTTCACTCCTCTGCAATGGCTTCTCTGGCAAACAGTTCCTCCTATCATCAAACACTATCCTCTTTGATGTCAAGTTCTTACAAATACCCTCTTCCTCACAGAAGAAGTTGTAAGAGAAAGTGAAGTTTGCCAAGTTTGGCAGCTCACACACCCCCACAGGGACAGTGCCACTCATCATGTTATGCCCCAAATTCAATTGCTCCAAGTGAGACAACCCTGAAAGGCTATAAGGTATAGGGCCAACAATGCTATTGAAACTCACATCCAACACTCTTAGTTTGTAGAGAAGCCCTAGTTGTTGTGGCAAACACCCTGACAAGCTTGTGTTGATTAGCACAAGCTCCTCCAAAGTATCTGCAAAGTTCACTATGCTTTCTGGAAGACACCCTCCAAATTTGTTGTTGGCAAAGACAAGGACAGAAGCTGAGAGTTTTCCGAAGTTTGGTGGAATAGTGCTTACGAAGCGGTTGTTGTTAACAAAGATTGCATCAATGGTATTGTTGAAGAGTTGAGGAGGCAATGGTCCTTCGAACTCGTTGTAGCGAAGGTCGAGGTATTTGAGCAAAGGAAGGGAAAACACAGCCAAAGGGAAAGATCCTACAAATCTGTTGTTGCTAAGGTCAAGCTCATAGAGTAGAGTTAGGTTTGTGAAGGACTTTGGGAGGATTCCACAGAAACGGTTGTTGCTGAGATGAAGGACTGCAAGGTCTGATAGAAGGCCTATTTCATTGGGTAGGAACCCTGCTAAGTCTGCAAAGTTAAGGTCAATGCCAGCCACAACTGGCACTTTAGGGTCATCAAGTGAGGGAGCACAGAACACCCCAGTGTAGTTGCAAACTGAAGGACCTACCCAGTTGGAAGTGAAGTTATTTGGGTCTGAGTAGATCACTTGCTTCCATGCTTGTAGGCCAAGAAAGGCCATGTGAAGCCTTGTGTTCATGGAAGGATTCTGAGTGTGTTGGTGTTTGTGATGATGGTTGTGACTGCTGGCATTGGTGTGCTTTGCATTGAGGTTGTTTATGAAACATGACAAGTGCACAAAAATGAGGAATAGCACACTGATGGTAAAGGAATAAGATGCTGAAGCTGAGGCCATTGCTTTGAGAGATTAGGGCAATGAATGACTAATGAGTGAATCACAATCACTATATATGCAAATGAATAAGAGAAAATGGTTTCGTCTATGTACCAACGGTATAAAGAAATATTTATTTTGTCATCCAATGATAAATTTTCATATATGATAAGCTAATAAGTTAGTTGAATTTACGATAATTATCTTAAAAATCATATTTATTGTGATTTTTGATTGATTGACGGTGTAAAATTTTCAAACTACTGATAGTATAGAACCCCTTTCATTTCACTTTCAAAGGAGAAGGCATAGTCAATTTGTTTAATTATGTTGTCTTGTTCACGTTTGAGATTAATACAAACCAAGATGGTTAGGGAATGAAATAATCCTAAGTTGGAAGATTATCACAACAACTTTGTTTAAAGTGACGGTTAACCGTTACTAAAGCCTACGAAAGAATGTTGGAGTTGTAGGTTACTTCTCTACCAATGAGTTTCTAGATGGCAGGCATCATGGCATTGATGACAGATACGGTTTGTACTTTACATACAAAGTCAACAGTGCTCTTGATTCTGTTTGCACTTGACCATGCGCATTACAAGGACTTTTCTCCTTACAGGTAATTTTCGTAGTAGTTTGAGTGGAGTTAGAGAGGGACAGCAAGAGAAGAAATGAATGAGAATAGGGGTTTCTTTAAACCAAAGGGATGACGAAGATTTTTGTTTTAAATGAAGATTAGCCTCTAATTAATTTGCAAAATTCTTTTGTGGCAACTACCCCTGCTTGAAGATTGTCTATTGCTGCTTGTTGAACTCATGGACAAATGAATGATTACCTTGATTATTTTATCATGGAGTAAAACATTAACTTGCTTCTAAAATCTTTGGGGATAAATTTAATGTATTTATGAGTCAAGAAAAGTAATTTTAGATCCTGATTTTTTACAAGTGTCAACGAATTTGGTCTCTTGCACATACTCGCGTACCAATAATGTCAATTTTTAGGACTATTTTTTTTCTTTAAAATTGAAGACTAAATTAAAATATAATATTAATTGTAGGAATCAAATTAATGTTGTACTCCTTTTGCATCATTCCTTATCCCTACTTAATTTCTATCTATTATTAATTTGATCATTTTAACATAGACTAATCTAACTATGAATGAATGATCCTTACATTTTACCAATTAATTTAAAGCATTCATATGATATATAATTGATTCTTGTAGAAGTGAACTCGATTCTTTTAAGCAAGGTTTTAGATTCAAGTATTATAAATGAAAAAATGTAATTGAGAGAGGAGATTTCACTAAAAGAGGTCAATTATCTTTTTGACGAAGATTAATCATCAACAAAATTGATAGATATTTCACATCGATGTCACAATTATTAAAAAAAAAAGAATAAAGTAGTCATGCTTATTTAGGACTGTTTCATGTTGTTAATTTTATTTAGGATTAAAACTTTCCAACATGTTTTGTAATTAATTAATTAATTAATTATGTTTCTTTTTTAAAAAATACTTTATTATGTTGGACTTTAATTGAGTCATATTAATTAGACTCATCTCCCCCCTCCAAAAAAATAATAATACAGGTTGGCCCATTATGAATTCAAATACCATTTAGGTTAAATTGTAATTTTCGTTCTCTTAATTTTTAAAATTCATGATTTTGATTTTAATTTTAATTGTAATATTTGATCCTCCTAGTTTTATAAATCGGTATTAGATTATTAATAAATAATTCTGATCAATTGAATTATTAAGTTAATTTTAAATTAATCAAAATCATTATTATTAAAAATTACATAAAAATTAGGAGATCAAAATTATAATTTAACCAATATGTAAATATGAAAGACTTAGAACACAACTAATTATTTTAGATTAAGAAGAGTTTGATATATATGCATTGTTAGTGTAAAAAAGGTTTTACACCATTAATTGATTCAAAACCACTCTTTGTATGGCTTTTATCATACCATAATTGAAAGCTTATATGATAACGTAAAATTTCATTACATTATGAGGGCATAAACTATTTACTCAGAAAAAAAATCCTTGAACAAATTCCAACACTTTTTTGACAGGAATCAAATTCCAACCTAATACGCACAATAATTTTTTTACAAAAAAACTATCTTTGAACCAATCTATTTAACCCGCAACCGAACCCAATACATAGGCTCCATGATGAACTTAATCCGAATGGATTAAGTAAAGTCAACTCCCACAAAATTTATTATTTATTTATATCAAAAAGTTGGAAACTAGCTTTAGGACCAAGTCCCAGCAGCCCTAAGCAGAAAGCAAAACAAAACTCGTCCCACCTCGTGTTGCCATGTATGTAAACAAACGATAGTTACAAATTTCGTGCGCATGTATTGCTAGGCATATCTTACTTTGAACTTTGTTGAAATACGTAGTAATTTATTAATCACAATTTCAAACTTAATTAAGCCAAGAATTACAAACCCAAAATTAATATAGTATAACCCATAAAGCCTTTATTTGGATAACTCAAAGAAAAACGAATTTCCAATATTTTTTAAAAGTTACGAAAACTAAATAAAAAAGCTCAATGTTTTTAAAATTCTAGTTATGAAAAAAACAAACTAAAATTAAATGCACAAACAACAAACGCTAAATGATGTTGAAAACAACGCTAAATTTATCGCAGCCTGTGAACAGGGTAACTCATTAGAACATAATATTAAAACCAAGCTTAAGAACATTGCAAATAGGGGTATTCATCAATCGATCCAAACCACGGTGATCGAACCGAAAAATTGATAATTGAAATAACCAAAAATCGAAAAAAACCAAAAATTTTCATTGGATTGGATCGGTTTTCTATTTGGCTAGTGAAAACCGATTCAATCTAAATCAATCCAATTATAAACTTTACCTTATCCTTTACCTACTTTAGCTTATTTTCCATCATAGCTCAAAAACCAAAAATCTAATACACACTAAAAAATTGTTACTTATTTTGTCCAATAAACAAGTTTGTCCAATGAAAATTAGAAAATGATATTTATTTTTGTCCAATAAATGTATTTATTTCTGCTAAATACTCCTTATTTTGATAAAAATAAGCCTCATAAGTTTTATTTTTAGACTTTTTGAAAAAACCAAAAACCGATCCAATCCAAACGAAAAAAAAAATGGATTGGATTGAATCGGATTTGAAAAACATTTCAAACTCAATGGATGATCAAATGATCAAACTGAACGGATTGGATCGGATGATTATTTGCTTCAAAACCGATCCAATCTAGACTGCGAACACCCCTAATTGCAACAATTAAAATCCTGCACTGAATCAAATATTCAACCACCATATAATTAAGATTTGCATAACCATTAAACGAGCTTGAATTTAACAAAACTTTCACTAGAAATAATCGCATTTCAACCACACAGGAGCAATCAAATCGAGTCTTAATTATTTCAACCAAGGGGGGTCTCAAACTTCAGGATTATAAGCTGATGGCATGAAATGAAACAACCAAAATGAATATTCTTGTTTGCAAAACTATGATTTCTAAGTATCAAGGCCCTAAATTTGGGAAAATATCAATTCCAATATTTCTCATCCAAAATTATTCAAATGACAAGGGAATCGGCATAATTATCCCAGGAAATTGTCGTCATCATCTTAGCCGCCTCCACCAGATCCGTATTTCTTTCCGAACAAAACAAGCTGCAGCTTGTCATAACCAGCAAGCACACCAGCACCTGCAACAGCACGCAATATGTTTGCACCAGCACCTTTGAAAAGAGACTTGGCACCCTCTTTTGCGATGATTGTTTGGAATGCATGCAAAGAGCTGTTGTATTTCACAGCCTCTCCAGAAGTCATCATCATCCTTCTCCGAACAGTGTCAATGGGATAAGAAGCCAAACCAGCACCAATTGTGATTCCCCATCCCAAAAGGAAACTAGCAAAGAAACTATCCTGTTAACGAGAAGAGTAACGTGGTAAGTAACATAAAATAAATAAGAGGGAGAAGTTAAGAATCATCAAAACTTAAGAAGTACAAATTTCCAAATTTAAATTAGGCAGTCATAATGGATAATATATATAGGAAATAGGTATTTAAGATAAATTGTATATAGGCATTACTAGACGCACTTGACTTGACGCTAATGTCAAATACATTAATAAGTCAAAACTATTCTGAACAGTAACATTTTTTAACTATGTAAAACCCATATAAAAGCTTCAAGGTAACAAAATTAACAATTATTCATATAGCTGGCATATTGTTAAACAAAATAATGCCTAACAAACATAAAGCCAAAGTGAAATTAGCCAAAGATGAGTGTTATTAAAAATACCATATTTCAAATTCAAACTTTGTACATACCTGCAACCCACCAACCAAAACTACTGGCTTCAGGGAATCATACATTCCAAAGTAAAGACCACGATACACTATAATTCCAACACATGATATGTTGAACCCACGATAAAGACCAGCAACACCATCAGACTTGATGGTTTTCCTGTAAACATCAACCAAGCCATTAAACTGCCTCTCACCACCCTTCTTTGCGGCCTTTGCATCGTTTGCTAAACGAGTACGGGCATAATCCAAAGAATAGACAAATAAGAGGGAAGAAGCCCCAGCAGCCCCACCAGATGCCAAATTCCCAGCAAACCACTTCCAGTAGCCATCTTTGTCCTTTTTAAAGTTGAAAAGTCTCTTGAAGTAATCCTTAAAGGCAAAGTTCAGAGCCTGGAAGGAAAAGTAGGACATTAGGAATTACAGAAATGATATAGAGGAACTGCGAAACAAATAGTCAAATACATTCACTGCAATCACCTGAGTAGGGAAATATCTGATAACATTAGCAGTATTGCCTCTCCAAAGAGCAATCACACCCTCATCCTTCATGGTTCGAGCAAAACAATCACCAATTCCCTTGTATGGCTCAGATAACCGACCACTTTTGATCATTTCATCCTGATTTTGGATAAGCAATTTGACTCGTTCAATTGGAGCAGCAGCTGTCTTCGACACAGCAGCAGACACTCCACCCATCAGAAAATCCACTAGAAATCCACTCACTCCTTTCTCTGCTGGAGCATGCACAGTAACTGGAGATACAGGCGACACAACAGCCAACCCAGAAGAGTGCAGTCCTGCATTGAAGTAAGAACCAGTCGAGGAATAATTCCCAGAGTTAAAGTTGGGGCTTAGCCTGGACACCAGGTAAGACTGTCCAGCTAGCTTCTGAACAACTGATGGATGCTGTGGTCCATCAGCCATGATTGCAGTCTAGATGGTGACCTGTCAACATTTACCATAATAATAAGCCATAGATTCAACAACACTAGAGTTAAAATAAATCCTTACTAAAACACCACTTTAAAAAATAAAATGCATTTGAAGCATCATACACCAAAAATCTAATACACATTTGGCAACTCCGATTAAAATTAAACACGTCTTAACACAAAAATGCTTTACAAGGCATTCACAAAATGTACACAGATATACTGAGTGTATGTAGAACAGTGTTATCAATGGCGGATGGCGGAGATATAAGGTGGGTTGAATGGTTAAAGTGGAAGGGAAGAGGAGAAAGAACGTGGATTCAATCCTCTTTGCTAAAAAAAACTAACAATTAACATTTGCCGATAAAAAGAAAGGCGAATGGCACAAGGCCAAAAGTTCTGCCATACAAACATGTCATTGCATCCCTTCACAAATTGCCTAAGGCAGTTAGCAAAAAATCTGCCATGCCGGCAGCTATTTAACAACACTGATGTAGAAACACTGTAAATACAGATAAAAAGAAATTCAATATCAAGTATCCTTTTATCAAACAAACACTTCATCCAAAAACAGGAATACCATTTTCTTCATTGTAATAACACAATACTTCATAAACTTACCCTAAGCATACACAAATCATAAAAATACTTCGTAAACTTAACCTAAGCGCATCACTAGTTCACTACTTAAAAATGCAATTGATGAAAACCTCAAAAGTTTATAGGTAGCAGAATGCGAGTACCTGACTAAGCACGAAGCAAACAACACTACAAGTTCAAATCCTAGAACAGTTGATCTCACTCTCACTCTCAAAAATCACAAACTCATTATTCTACTTTTCAAATTTCGCTTCAGTCTCTCAGTTAGGACACCACCGCGAAATTCGATTAAAGAGAAGGTCAGATAACAAATCAAGTACTACTAAAGATCCAACATCACTGCTCTGGTTAAGGAGTGATGTTGGATTTATAAGTACTATTAAAACAAATTTTAGTACTATTAAAAGTCGGAGATATAAGATGAATTGGAAGGTTAAGGAAGAAGGAAAGGGCCGGATTCCATTCCCTTTGCTAACAAAACTACCATTATAACAACTAACATTTCATTGAGAAACTAACAAACTACAGAACAAAAATTAAGAAGAACACACAGAAAATGGAAAAAGCAAAATCGTGGAGAAAACAAAAAAGAAGAAAGTCCAGAGAATGGAAGAAGAAAATGGGAATACCTGAAGAGAGGTGCTCCGTTGAGATCGTGAGACAAGAGAAGGGAAGAGAAGAGAAGAGAAGAAAGGAGAGGAAGAGTATAAATGGGAGCACCGTACGAGGGGCATTAGGGTTTTATATGTAATGACGAATTTGCCCCTTGCTATTTTCCTTTTGTCTTCAACCATTTTTCTTTCGACGGAAAAAAACTGAGGGTGCGCGTCTGTCTGCGCCCGGCATCCTCCCGCAAAATTTTGTATACTTCTTCAGTGAGTATCGTATTTCGTAAACCCCTAATAATAAAAACAAAACAAAAAACGAAAGGAAAAAAAAAAAAACATTTCGAAATATTTAGCATGAACCTTATCCGTGGTCATAATTTACAATTCTCTATTTTATTATATTTTTTAAAATATGTTTTTACTTTAAAAAATTATATGTTAACACTTAAACAATTGATTTTTTTTAAGGAACATGTAAACAATTGATGTATTCAGATAATCGTTTCTTTGAAAATCTCTTCTAACGTTTTTTTTTTAGATATAAGATAAGTCGTCTTCTATCATTTTAATTTAAATAAAAGTATGTTTTAAAAAATATTAGGTTTATAATAATGTTTACATTTACATAAATATAACATATTCTTTAAAATTAAATTGTAATACATATGTCTTTGTTTTTGTTTTTTAGTCATTTATTTATTAGAAATTAATTTTATCTTTATGAATTTTCAATTTGTAAGTATAATAAAAGTAAAAAAAAAAAATCTTAATGATAAATTGTGATTGAATAAATTTTTTATATTATTAGACAAGATTATTTATTAATCATGTTACACCTTATTAGTACTGTTTTTCATACTTATGACTGCTTAGCTTAGGTCTCTTTATTTTTTTCAGCCTTTACTTTGTTACATTTTTAATTAGTTGGGCATCATCTTCTCGTATTATTTGCTTATTTCAATTGTCAATTTGCTCGTATTGCACGATTTTTTCCCCACTTTTATCGTTTATGGTGTTAAAATTATGTCATGCTTGATTGACAATGATTCAAGCTTAGAAATTAAACTTTGAATTAAATAGAAAAAAGTAAAAAAAAAAAAAATCTATATAACCAATAATAACAATCTAGTCAACCTACACTTTACATGAAACAAATTGTTAAAGAGCCACATTCGCTTCTTGGTGACCTTTATTTAAGAGCATTTATCGTATATTGAGAGGTTAGGTGTCAAACGATTGAATGCGTTAAAGTTTAGAATCTTTTGCATAAACATACACATAGTTCACCAAGTGGATGCACTTAGTTAATCAAAGTTGTAGATGAAGGATTTCTTAGAATATGCATAAGCGTATTAGACCTAGTATGTTTAAATGTTATAAGATCATTTTTGTCTTTCTAATCAAAATGAGATAATTACCTCTTAAAGGATGAATGCAATATCCTCCTTTTTATTTGGTGAGTCCTCTCTTAGTCTCCTCAATCGGTTACAAATGATAATTATTTCGTACTATTCTCGAATAAGAAAAAGGAAAAATGTGCGAATACTTTTCTAATTCAGAGAGATGATGATAACTTTTATATTGTTGTCTAACAAATAGAATTATTATATAGGAGATTAAGAAACATAAACCTAGGTCTCTTGGACCATTGACATACACTTAAGTCCAATAGCTTCTGTATAAAGAGCATTCCCAACAATCTCTCACTTGCTCTTGAGTATAAACTTAAGCTTAAAGTCCAAAACCATGTAACGCACTTTTCATCATCAATTGAAATTGTCACATCCTTTGTTTCAAGCTAGCGGGGGATCCATCATTTATTATTAATCAAGACTCTTTATAATTAATAAATGATTATATAATTCGGTGCTATTTCACTAAAAGTCCAAAGTTGAACTCCAAGATCAATAATAATAACATATATAACTTAAATATGCATCTCCCCTTTGTAATATGTCGATAATTGATTGATGAATTTTTTGCTACTCAATCAATTATTTATTTCCTTGACTTTGATAGTTTCTCTAATGGATTACATGCACTGACCAGTGTCTTTAATGTCCAAGTACTAAAACATACCAATGGGACATATTCTACAAATTCCATGTTATTTATCTCATAAATATCGATAATCAAATATTTTTCCTCCCAAAATACCGAGTTATTAACCTTCAATTGGTCGGGCCTCACTCGTTAGTAAATCAAAGAATGAAAATTATTCAATTACCTATTTATAATAAACTCAGGATTAAGAGCAATCACATAACTATGGTTAGCTATAGATTTGATACTTATGACAGAAAAACAACCTTAATCAAATCTCTCATTGACCCTTTCAATGCGAACATTAATTCACACCAATATTTTACAATGGTTCGGACAAGACCATTGCATAAAATATTGCAGCCCAAATAAAGCGTCCAACTTTATTTAACAGTTGTGAACCTATTCATCAATTGTAAGAACCTATGATCATGTCCTCCATGAACGTATCCATATGATCATATACTCTATAATTGATCCAGACCTTGGTGTTTGTAAATTTTGTGTGTATACCATAAATGAATAATACCTCATTTATAACTTAAAAAAAAAACAATGTCATGATGTCTTGCTCAAAGAGCACAAAATAAACAAAGTAGAAATTTAATCTCCTAAAGCTATAGCAAGTCCGGAATCTTCTTAAGAGCCATAGATGTGACATGCCTCTCGAACACAAACTCTTGGTAAAAGGATCAGCAAGGTTTTCTTCTTATGCTATCTTGGTTACCACTATGTCTCCTCTTTCAATGATGTCTCGAATCAAGTGATACTTCCTTTCTATGTGTTTCTGTCTTTTGTGATACCGTGGTTCCTTAGATTGTGCTACTGCCCCACTATTGTCACAGTAAAGAGTGATAGGGCGACCAACACCTAGTATCATTTGAAGATCCATAAGGAACTTCTTCAACCATGTGGCTTCTTTTGCAGCTTCAGATGTAGCTACATACTTAGCCTTTGTGGTAGAGTCGGCCACACATGACTATTCGATACTCCTCCAACAGATGATCCTGCCATTAAGAGTTCACAATAGCTTGAAGTGGATTTTCTTGAGTCAATGTCTCCTTGGAAGTATGAGTATGTGTAACCAATGCTTTCAAGACTTCCATTAGAATATACCAACAGATAATCTCTCATTCTCCGAAGATACTTGAGTATATGCTTAACTGTTATCCAGTGTTCCTCTCTAGGATTAGATTGGTATCGACTAACAATTCTCACTGCATAGCAGATGTCTGGCTTGGTGCACAACATAACACACATTAGACTACCTACAGTCGAATCATAAGGTATCTTGCTCATGCATTCTCTCTGCTTAGGAGTCTTAGAAGAATGTTCCTTAGAGAGATGAATCTCATGCTTGAAGGGTAAAATTTCCTTCTTAGAATTCTCCATGTTGAACCTGGTAAGGATCTTGTCAATGTAGGAGATCTGGGACAATTCCAATTACCTATTCTTCCGATTTGGTAAGAGTTTAGTACCAAGAATATAATTTTCCTCTCCCAAGTCCTTCATATCAAAATGCTTGTTCAACCAGGTCTTTATGCCTAACAATACCTCTATGCCATTTCCAATAAAGAGTATATCATCTACATAAAGCACCAAAAAAGACATTGTTTCCCCTTGGATTCTTTTATATACACATGACTCATCAGAACTTTTCTTAAAATCAAAAGATTTAATGGCTTGATCAAACCTAATGGTTCATGACCTGGATGCTTGCTTAAGTCCATAGGTAGAACTTTGCAACTTGCACACCATGTGCTCCTGCCCTTCAAATATGAACCCTTTTGGTTGTTGCATATAGAACAATAAAATTGCAAAACAAAAAGAAAAAAATCAAGGAGGAAACCTGATCATAATGGACCAACCTCCTTGTTACATATCCAAAAGAAATACATTCAAAAGTTCTACCATGGATTAAAGCACATATTTTATAAAACCATACATCTAATGAAAAAATTATAAAAAAACATAGCATATGTGTAATCTAACATAAACATAGAACCCTATGTGTCATATCACAAAAAAGATTAGATCAACATGAAACGTACAACCTAGACTATAATACCAATTGAAGGATTCCTTAGAATCTGTGGAAGCGTATTGGACCTAGTACATTTAAATATTATAAGATCATCATTGTCTTTCTAATCAAAATGAGATAATTATTTCTTGAAGCGTGAATGCAATATCCTTCTTTTTATTTGGTGTGTCCTCTCTTAGTCTCCTCAATCGGTTATGAATGATAAATCTTCCGTACTATGCTCGAATAAGGGAAAGGGAAAATGTGTGAGCGCTTTTCTATTTCAGAGATGATGACAACTTTTATATTTTTGTCTAGAGCAAACAAGATTATTATATAAGAGACTAACAAACTTAAACTTAAGTCTCTTAGACCCTTGTCATACACTTAAATCCAATAGCTTTTGTATAAAGAACATTCTCATTAGTACACACATTATTAATTGACGTTGGTGGTTACACATTAATTTTTCATGTCAATAATATATTAACGCAATACACCTAGCTAAAATAGTTAGGTGTATCAAATTCATGCCAGAATCTCCAAGTTCTAAGAAACGTTGAATTGGTCCATATTAATGCCATGAGAAGTGGGAGCAAAAAATCAACTCAGATGTAAGCTTTAGAAGAGGCAGTAATTGAAAGTTAGTGTGTTTGAATGGACGTTCACAAATTAATTTGGAATAGAATTGATTTTAATTAAACTTGATTTTAAAGTGATGCAATTTATATTTAGATGTTTTATAATAAAATCAAGTTAGAAGTAAAGTTCTATACAAAATTTTAAATCTAACACCAAAGCTACTCAAAGTTGTTTTAACCCAAAATCAATTCTAAACCCAAAATAAATTTTGAATTATGCCCTAACGTGAAACTAAACATGTGAAAATGTATCCAAAATCAATTTTGAACCAAGAATTAATTTTCTAATGCCAAATTAATTTGAAGAACATTCTCAAAACTCTGTCCAGTTATAAATTAAGTAAATTCCATTTTTTTTTTGTTGGGATAAAAGTTTAGGTGAATTGGATAATAGGGATTCACCAGGATCAGAGTCTGCCTTAAGACTCATTAAGAGCTTAAAAAGGTACTTATAGATTATCCAATGAGGTCGACACATCAACACCAGAATTCCTTATGGGATTCTAGTCTTCTTTACCAACCTTGTTAGCACATAAATTCCATCTAGCACCATAGCGTACGTAAAAAAGAAAGCTAAGCATCATAGAACTCAACCAAATATAGAGATTTAAACGAACTCAACTTTATAGATAATTTGAACATGATACATGCCCTAGACAAGAAACATAACGGCATATAGTATACAACTGTTGTACCTGCTTACTGACACTCTACATTTGCACATGTATGTACAGCATTACTTAAAAAGGTCAAATTTCTGACCTTACTCAAACTACAGAAGGCACAAAGAGCTTGTCTCTATAGTGGATATGTAAGAGTGTATCTACTCCACCCTAGATTTAATTGAACTGCATTATGATATTAACTCACTAAAACTTGGGTCTTTTGCCTAATTAAAAGGCGTGTGCTAGAAAACTAGACAAAACACCAAAGGAAGTTTACCTTCTAATCTGTCCGTGATTGCTTTCACTGTGCATTTGTTTACTTATCTACCTTCATTACAGCAACATAATAGGTGTAGTGATCTTAAAACATTAAGCAGAGCACAAGGAAGCCCTTTGCTTTGAGAGTAACTCCTTTAGTTTCTTTATAAGCTGCGGATTGGAGCTCAAGTAGTCTTGGAAGGACTTCTTCAGGTCCTGCAGCAAACTCCTATCATCATCATGGGGGTATTGGTTTAGCATCTTAGTGAAGAAAGTCTTCCAGAGCTCTATGTTCCAGTAACTGTTTTATTCAACAAGCGAAATGTCAGAATGAAAAAGGAAGCGGTGAAAAGCAATTCCTTTGCGGCATTAAATTTTCCAAATTGACTTTAGTAACCAGGAAACTGAAAAGAGAAAATTTTCATACAACGATCCCTTATAAAAAAAAATCGCAGTGCTAAACAGAAGTAACAACTGCATACAATATAACACTAGGAACATACCGTTTAAAGGGTAGTTTGGGAAGATACATGTAGCTACCATCAGATTGTTCTTTTTTGACGACTTCCATATAGGAATTATGTAACATCATATGGACAACAGCACAAAGACCATATGCATCTACCTGTCAGGTGATAGAGAACGGAAACTCAAAAGACGGTAAATGAGTTCCATTGCATTTGTAGTGTAATTTAAGAGGTGACTTGCCTGAAATTTCCACGGCTTATCCTCAAGCATCTCAATGCAGCGAAAACCAGAAGTTCTGCAATCTCCCTTAAATAGTGTGTGATCTGGAAAGAGATGCAGATCAATTCCTCTTCCCCAGTCAACAAGGCAAAGACCCTGCAAGATAAAACAATATGTACCGTCTATTAATGAAAGCAACAAAAAAAGATCTTATATCATCCAAGAAAAACTGACCTGATCACACCAAGGACCACTTCGGCTCAAGAACCCATCTTCTGTAAGGTCACCCCTGAAAAATAGCACCATCCACAAATGTAAATCATCTAAGCAACTTGACACAACACATTTCTATGCATTGCCCATCATACAATTCTCATTAAACAAAAATCTTTCAAGCATTTGCAATCAGGTTCTGTCAGTAAATATGGCAAGGCATGTTTATATTGATGATGCTTTCAATTTTCACTCCAGTAGATGATGCTTTGGTAGATACAGAGGGCCTTTGTAAACCTCACATCCTTAGATACAAGAGTATAAAATAACAAGGACGCAAACAATGGGTTGAAAATATCCTTACTTTAGATTATAGATACATTAAGTCATTAATCATACCCTCGTAAATTAAGAATGGGGAAACAACTTTACAATTACAGTCTTGCAAGGTACAAAAAATAAAGGAATGAAGGAAAGGTACAAATGGATAACTCAAAAAGAAAGGGAAGGTTTTAAAGTATTAGAATTCTGATTGTACGAGCATGAAGTTTGTTAAAATAAGTCACATGAGTATGAACTGCAACAGATGCTTAAATTTACCTAGCATAGCGAATTAGCAGATTATCAGGCTTGAAATCACCATGAATCAAGCCAACACCATGCAAAGTTTCAACCATTTGTAACATTTCTATTGTGTAGTATATGCATAACACTTCTTCCATGGATTTTCCTATGACCACATATGAGTTTATCACATCCTGCATAGTATTTTCAGTTGAAGATTAAAACCAAAGGATATTGAAGATAATAGGGAAAATCAAAGGAAATAAAATAACAGACCTGTAATGTCCCATTAGCTAAATAGTCACAGATGAGTATACTACAGTCAGAATAGACATGAATTCGGTGAGCAAAACCATAACTTGACCTCTGATAAAGGAAAACTCAGAATAAGTAGATGTTCACAGAAAAGGCAGGTTGAGAGCATAGCTGATAACAGCATACCTCTCTATCTAAGATGCGCTTATCAAGCAGACGATAAATGTAAAATTCCCAAGGGAAAGCTGGTTTTTGTATCTGCCATTAAAGTTTCAAAATACAATCTAATGAGACAATAGGCCCACGATTTCAGAGAAAAATTATTTGAAAAGCCATCATCACCTTTAGTGCAACAACATTGTCAGGATCGCTGTCGACATTAGCCTTATATACTTGGGCAAAACCACCCTGTCCAGCACAGCCCTTTATATGGTACTTCATTCCACCTTTAATGTCATGATAAGGACAAAGAGGAGTAATAGTACTGTTAGTAAAACAAATTGAACCCCACATATAAGGAAGCAGCTTATAGAGAAATAAGTAAACCTAGTTCTAGTATAAACCATTCTGTAACATGATTATCTATAAAATAAAATAAAAAGAAGCTAATAATACTGGGGAGATGTAATGAATTCAATTCAAATTCAAGAAAGATAGCACATAGGCTGATAAGTTACATGATCAGATAAGGGATAACTATAAGCTGGCAACACAAAGTAACTGTAAGATATTAAAGTAGTGAACAGTTGAACACAACAAGTTATCCTGCCCATAATATTTTACAAAATATAAATTCAATTGAACATACACTTGAAATTATGTTACATATTTTTATTATCTAAATATCTAACATCTAATATATAAATTTGTCATTGCAAGATAAAGTTTTAGTGGCAGGATCATTCCATTTTGTGTTTAGATATATGAACTTCCCAAGCTAAACAGTTTGTGAAATATTACAAGAAAATGACTAATGACAGGTAGTTTTATTTCATAATAACTTTTTCCTTTGTGGGGAAGCACAGATCTCCTAACTAATCCATGGTACCAGTTTACTCCTAATGTTAGTGTTTCAAATCCTTGATTAACAGTGGTGGACAGAACAAAATATAAGCAAGTAAATTCACATAATATGGACTCTTAAGGTATGCAGAAAGCTGGAAAGCAGTCAGGCAACTATATTCAGAGTTCAAGTGAAACATTTATTTTGGTCCTTGAAAGATTAGGGGTCAGTCATACTAGTCCCTGAAAGATGGAAATCATCTTTTTTGTCCCTATATATATATATATATATATATATATATATATATATATATATATATATATAGTCCTTTTCTAGACTAAATTAATGTACAAAAAGGACAAAATTGATGGGTATTTGTTTTCATCTTTCAAGGACAAAAATAGTGATTTTCATTTTTTAGGGACTAATACGACCAACTCTGTTTTTCAAGAACCAAAATGGTGTTTTACTCTCATATTTCATATAATAAATATGATAAGACTAAAGAGTGTATAACCTATCTCTAAAACTTTATTCCTTGATGAATTCTTCAAGGTAGATAAGGCCACTTTTCCTGTGTATGGTTTAGTGCTTGAACGATACCCCTGAAACGTATTTAAAGAAGCATAAGGGAACTGAATCTTTGTCAGATGCGTTAAATCAAGGCAAGTAGATAACAGAGGATTAAAACATCTCACATCAAACTTAATAATTAAAGGATATATCTTCTTTAAAAGGCTATCCATGGTGGAGGTGCCCCAAGGATTAATGCCATTATCTTCCAAATTCTTGGATTCTTTATCATCAACCTGAACTCAGATATTATATAAGAATTCTTAAATTAGTGATTAGAAATCTCAAACTGAACTGCATAAGTGACAAACACCATAAACAATAATAGTATACAAAATTTTGTTTTTTAATTATAAGGGACAGTTCCAATATCCATACCTTCTGAGTTGAAGCAGCATTCTGTATTTCAGAAATTCTATTGAGAAATAAGGTCTGTGCCTTCTTCAACCACTCAATTGGCTCCGTATTCCTATTGAACATTGAGCCAAACATAAAATCAAAATTAAATTTTCTCGTTATGTAACTTGCAATATCAACAAAACGTACCTGCAAATGCCAAGCTGATAGATGGTGAGAGCATCATGCAATCTTCCCTTCAACTCAAAAAAACTTGCAGACCACACATAAAGTGAAGAATTATTGGTACATACATTACTGTCCAGCATTTCTTTGAAAACACTATCAAAATCGTCACTAACTCCCATCTGCACAAAGAAACCAACAGAACCAAGTTAACCCCTTCCTAAAGTTCCTGAAATCAACAACATTCCACATCACATCCTAGCCTGTAAACAGTTCCAAACTTCCAACATAATTGATTCTGTTGCTTATGCACATGTATGCAACAGCAAGTTACTTTGTTAGTTGCAATATCCGTAAGATTAATGCATTGAGGTCTTCCTTGGATAAACTTCTTCATAAACAATTATTGAAGAAGAAAACAGGAAGTATGTTAAAATCAACGTATGCACTTCAACTTTTCCAGAAACTCTGTCATCCAACATCTCTAAAAGCTGATAAACATAAGTTGATTTTAACTTATGGAAGAAGTTTAAAGTCATGTTTGAATAAATTTCTCAATAAAAACAAGAAAAGGAAAATGAATTAAGTTTATCTCCTAGGGATAGTTTATGCATAAGCTTATCTATACGAAGTTATCAACTCCCTCATTTAGCTTCTTTAAAAGCTGATTTTTAGCCTCTGTATAAACTAATTTTAACTTATAAGGAAGGCTGATTTTTAAAAATAATATAAATTAAATAAATATTTAGTAAAAAGGGGCAAAAAAAACAAAAATTAGCAAAATGGGGCAATGGAACACGCCCATCTGGGGCGTGTTTAAACACGCCCAGATGGGGCGTGTTTGCCCTGGTGGTGACACGTGGCAGGGAAAAAATGGGGAATTAGGGTTTTCGCGATTTTTCGTAAATTACGGAAAGTCATAACTTTTGACCGGGACGTCCGATTGAGACGAAATCGGTGGTCACACGCTCGAAATTGAGAGGAGAAGCCGCTGGCAAGTTCCCAAAGGGGACTTGCCCAAAAAATTTTCCCAAAAGAGGCCTCTAAGTGCCTCAAATTTGCGTTTTACTCTTTGGAGCCCTAAAAATTTTTTCGTTTTCTGATATTTTGTCTATTCAATCAGTGAATTGCCATCCACTCTTTGTTTATCTAATTACTTCTCTTAATTTCGAGCGTTTTGACATAAAATACGTCTCCATCGGATATTGTTACGAGAAATTACGTCTGTTCAAAGTTTTCAGCATCGTCAAATCTATACTATAATTTTGGAAATTTATGCATCGTCAAATCTACACTATAAGGTTTATGTGTTTAGCGCTACGGGGTAGTGTGTTTGGATAATTGGTTAGTGTTGACGGTTTTAGTGTTAGT
>PYAF01002136.1:952147-969040 GCA_007407185.1 Glycine tomentella | reverse complement strand
TGCTAGACGGCACACCGTGCAATCTGATAATCTCATTAATATACAAAGAGGTCAACTTTTCTAAAGAAAATCTGGTATTAATGGGGATAAAATGAGCAGATTTGGTCAATCTGTCAACAATAACCCAGATAGAATCTAAACCTCTCGGGGTTCTAGGCAATCCTACGACAAAATCCATGGAGATACTATCCCACTTCCATTGAGGTATCTCTAAGGGTTGCAACTTTCCTGAAGGTCTCTGATGTTCTATCTTAGCCTTCTGACAGATTAAACATGCATATACAAACTCATTAACCTCTTTCTTCATGTTCGGCCACCAAAACATTGTTTTGAGATCTTGATACATCTTGGTGGCACCAGGGTGGATACTCAAACTACTTCTATGTCCTTCCTCCAAAATCATTTTTCTAAGCTCAGATACATTGGGAACACAAATTCTATCTTGAAACTTTAAGACTCCATCTGATCCCACATGAAAACTACTATCTTTCCCTGCCACTATGGCTTCTAACATGCTACAGTAACTTCGTCCGTGATGCTACAGTAACATGCTACAGTAATCCCATCCGTGATGCTACAGTAATTGCTAACGACACCCAGCTCTTACTAACTACACCCATGCCTCTTGTAATGACCAAACTGCCCTTTCGTAAATCCGTTTAATTACGTAAATATCACCCATCTCCACATAACTTATCTACACCAAGCAATAGAACAACAATCATTCAACGCATACAAACTTATCAAACAATTAAATAACAAAACAATCACATTAAGAATCTATTTTGAATTTACCGAAATTTCAGGGTGTTACAGTATCCATCTTTGTAAAAGTGATGTTCATATTATAAAGAAATTAAATAAGTGCATGAAATGTTTGACAAGGATATTCTACGTTGTAGATTATGCGTAGATTATATGGGGATCATTAATCAAAATGTGAAGGATAAGTTCCTGATCCTGATAATGGATGATCTCTTATATGAGCTTGGGAGATCCTATACAAAAATTTGATCTCAGGACTATATAAGCTTAAAAAAAAGGGACTATGTGATAATAATACATTTTTTTTAGAACATTTTTTCAGCAGCTTTTATGTTTAGCTTATGAGAATTTTTTTAAAGTTTTTGATTAAGACACTTGTTTATTGCTCATGCAAATTGATCCCAAAAATCCTGTCACTGCCAAACTTATTCATTTGGGCTTAAAAAATTAATCATGTGTTTACCATCCTACAATAGCACGTGACCACACAAGCCAAAAAGCTCACAACATCGACCATTTTGTCGTTGTATTATATCTCTTGTAGGAAGGTGTTTCCCTCACGCAGACTCCAAATCCTCCGAGCCGCGTGAACTTAAATCACTTAATATAGGAGCAATACATAACACAATGACAAGTTTTCGATTGGTTTTGTAATATGGACCACACAATATATTAATTTTAGACATAAACACTTCACACACCTTCTTCTTACTTTGCCTCTGTTGTGCATGACTCATTTTATGGGCAGGTAGACGTTGAAGCAAAGTGGAGCGAAGCACAATGGTGTCCATTAGCTTGCTTGGGCTACACGTTGTTAGGTTACGATGCGAGTAGAGAATATGGGATGACGTCCTGCAATACGGTACGGATAAGATATTATCTGCAAATAATATATTGTACAGTATGGATATGATATAGTTCGTGAATAAGATATTGTTCACAAATAATATATTGTATGATACATATAAGATATTGTACGCTGATTTAGATCGCAATATTGCTCTGTTGTATAGAATATAAATTAATGTAACCTATTATTATTGATGATCTAAGAATAATAAAAACTAGTAGCTATGCTCCTGAGATCATAGACACACTTAGCTGATGCTGAATTTACCTCGGTGTGGTTGCCGCCACCACAAATCCTTAGGCACCAAACGGTTATATAGCCTTAATAAGAATTCCATGTTATATTTTTCTCTTGAACTCTAGTAACAAAATCTCATTTTCCAATTGTGTTGGATAGACTCCTCAGTACTTCTATTGTCTTGAAGGAATTCAAAGTGAGAACAATAGAAGACATAGTAATTAATCATCATGCAGATACCACGATAAGAATTGGAGGGAAGCATAATAGATTTGATGGAATTTCAATGTCTTAGGACGACATGCAGTGACCTCAGAAGTACTTGTAACATTCCTCATATGTAATAATTTTTTTTTTTGCTCATTGTAATCGAAGACGGATCCACCGTATATAACAATGGGAATAATTGCCCCCACAAAGTTTTAGTTATGCCCATTGATAAGATATTGTAAGGTACATATAAGATAAAATATTGTATTGTACATATAAGATAATATAGATATGCCTACTGAGAACGGGTTTCAGATTCCAAATATGTCCACTAAAGATCTGTACTCCTTATAATGGAGAATGCGTTTCGAATACTGAAAATAAAATGCAGATCAATTTTCTAAGTTTGATAATTTTAATCTAAACTCAAAACACTTTCCCTTGAATATTTATTATGTTTTGGGACATCTTAAAAGTACAACCACCTTCTAGCCATTGTGGAAACAATATATCATAGTTATGTCATGGAAACAAAATATCAATGACATTTGATGAATAGCTGCCAGATACGCGGGTTGGAGAAGAGCCATTAGCACTCAAATTCCATTTAGTGGAGGAATTTTGTGTAAGGTGGTGTGACATATGAAAGATACTTCTTGGTTTGAGGGGTTGGTTGAGTGATAGGAAAGGGGGGTGCGTTTAGATTTTGACTAGATACGTGGGTTGGAGAAGAGCCATTAGCACTCAAATTTCTTAGATTGTATATGAATTTGGAATAAGAGAATTGCTGTATATTGGACATGGGAAATTGGAGGGAAGGAATGTGGAATTGGGAACTTAAATGGAGAATAAGGTGGTTTGAGTGGAAAAATGATTTGGTGGGGTGTTTGGAGGGTTTGCAAATTAATAATAATTTTTGGATGGATGAATGTGATGCATGGATTTGGCGTGATGACTCAGACTGGAAAATTTTCAGTTAAGTCGGCTTATAGCGGGTTATTTAGCTCTTTGAGATGATCCGCCTTTGATGATTTGTTGCCTATGGTGTGGAAGATCAAGGCGCCACCAAAAGTTCTTTTCTTCATGTGGCAACTTTTACAAAACACGCAAGGGATAATTTAGGTTATGTTTGGGTTGATGGAAAGGAGTTGAGTGGAGGGGGATGGAGTGGATGGAACGAATCTGCCATTGTTTGGTTTAAGAAAATGAAGATGGAAGGTGATGAGAGAGGATGGCACACGATGAATGACAATGACATTCCAATACATGAACCCAATTTCGACCGGGGTGCATAAGATGATCTAGTATTGTTAAATGATAAAAAGTCTAATCTAACCTTTGTTAGATATACTCCTTAACTGCTTAACTGTTGGCATTAACAAACAATTGAACATCCATTTTTCTCTTCCTGTTGGTTCTTCCTCTTCGTGTGTTGCTGCTTGCTTCTCTTGTGTAAGGTCCATGCCTTTCCTTCTTGTTTCTTCCTGCTTGGTGGATGAAAAACCGTCTCCGATCCCTTTATTCTGCTATCATTATGCAGTGTACAAGTTTTATAATAATATTTTGGCTTTTTCTAATAAAAAGGAATGGATATAACAGTCAACATCTTTCGTTCTTCAATTTTCTGTTGTAGTGAGAATATTTTCAAATGTCTATACACACATCACCCAACCATCATAAAAGTTATAATTTATTTTGTTTCATTATTTTTTCAAATGTTACTAGGTAAAAATATTAACTTATATCTATAATCTCTAATTGTTGGTAAAAGTATTAACTTTACCTGCAATCTCCAAAAATCATTAACTTATGCCAGCAATCTCCAAAAATCATTAACCTATGCCTACTATTGAAAAACTGTATACATAAACCATTAATTTGTACTGTTCTGACCATATCTAAAAGTCATATAAGAAAAAAAATTATGTTGCTTGTTACTTATTAGAATGATTTACGTTTTCAAATTAGCTTTATTATCATCTCGGTAAAACGAATATCAATTATATCTAAGTTAATCGTTTAATCTTTTTACAAATTCAAACAATTAATCTATGCAATAAAGTAATTACTTTACTCTAAAAATAAAATAAAAAGTTTTAGTATTTTGAAACATTGGGATAAGGATTAAAAATTGACTACATGGATTAAACTCCTCTCTATGGGGATGAGGTGGACAAAGGCAAGTTGCCTTGAGAAATCACATAATCATAAAAACAAACCATAAAAATAAAAAATAAAAAAATGAGAATTAGTCGGTTGAGAAGAAAAGGAATTAAAAAATAAGTCCCACTCGTAAAAAAAAAAAAAATATTTTCAAGTTATTAAATGGAACACTACATAACCATCCATGAATTATGTTCTTTCTATAATCAATCAATAACCCCTCTCCTTATTAACATCTCCCTTTTTTCTAACTATATCCCTATTTTCTTAATAATAATAATAATATTAATCTAAAATAATAATAATAACAAAGAAAAAAACAAGTTAATATTCTAAGAATAATCTAATAATTTAATATCATAATCTATTTCTATTCTTTTTTCTTTTTTTAAAATCAAACAATCGTTTTTATTTTATATTTTATTTTCTTATAGCACACAATTTTTATTTTGAATTTACTTTTAAAACATTTGTTTGAAACATTAAAAAATAGGGGTGGTAAAACCTGTTGGACCCAGTCCGGCCAACCCATTTTGTCCTTTTTTTTGGGGTGGGTTGGGGGGGGGGGGGGTTGGGTTGAGATTTTCAATCCTTCAACCCGTCCCATTATGGTATGCTAAAAATTGGATTGAAAGAAAAGGGAGATGTACCCTCTAAATCCATATATTAAATGCGGGATAGGATTGGTAAATCCATTTTTGACGAATTAGTGATTGGTTGGGATGAACCAAACCCATTTTGCCAAACACCTTCGAAATTGATTGTGGCCAAATGCATGTAATGCAAAGGAAACGTTAAACACTAACGGTGGGCGAAGTCAAAGCAACGTGTTGCAATTGAAGGACCTTGTTCCATGAGAGACTGGAAGAGATGTCATTCCACCATCTGGACAACTTTGGGGACAGCAAGCATTGGGTGTGGGGAAGATGGAAAAGATCGGCCAAAGAGAATTCATCCAGAAACGACTTTCCCCTAGCCTTCTTTTCGTACATATCCAACACCTCACCCAGCTCTTTCATTTTTAAATCGAACGTATGCTCGTATTGCCTCTTGTGATTCATGAATTCTCGGTCTTCGGGACGAATTGCAAGGCTATAAACCATACTCGCGGATTGTACCTCGAAATTTTTTTCTGTCTCAATCCATTCATCTATAGATGCCTTTGCCAATGGGTTCCTTCCGTACAGTTCCCTGTTCCCCTTCTCCGGATACTGCTCACAAACGTACCGGCAAAATCCTCTTGCCTCTATTACATTTATAAAATTAAACTTGCTGGCAAATAAAACAAAGGGTTAGCGTGCATGAACTTACAATAAAACTTGCGAGCACGGTCACGCTCCTTAACTTGTACTGGTCCTGCGCCAATGAGCTAAAAGGAAGGAAGAAAGACTGAAAGAGTGAGATAAGATCAAAGAAATTAAGAGAGACAGTTAGAGAGAGAAGTGTGACACCATGGGAATGTTTTGGAATTGCATATCTTTCTTGAAGAGACAGGCCATGGCCCTCGACGCTTCCGGAGACATCGGTGACCCGCACACCGTAACTGTTGGCGTCGTCATTTCCAGCTCTTTACTTCCTTCTGCTTGTCTGTTACTACCTTTATATCTGGTATCTGATTCTTGAGATTTTTTTACTGTAAAATAATTGTTCTATGTTATCAAAAAGTACTAATTATCATTTATCACCTTAATTAAGCGTTTTAAATAGCATTCTGATATAGCTGATTCTACTCTCAACTTCGCCTAATTAATGTGGGATGTATGGATGAATCGGCACTTTTATCGGTGATAGTATAATATTCTGTTAGTCTTTGTTTAAATTCAAAACCAATGAGTTATAAGTTTTTTTTTTTTTTGACAAGGAGTTGTTATAAGTTGAAACAAACTCTCTTCTAACTCGATGCATATATTTTGGTTTTGGCTTTCTAAAATATGAGCCTTATACATCTCTCATTCCTATTGCAATTCAAATTTTCCCATTGCAGATATCCCCATTTTTCTCTTAACTATTACTCCAAATTGATTAAGATCTACCACTAAAAGAACAAGTCATGCAATATCATTGAGATATTGTTTTGCTTTGCTATCACTTATATAAAAACTAATTTAATAATCTCAAACAAAAGTACAAAATCCCAATTATTTTCTCATGTGTTGTGAAAATGTTGAGTCTAATTCACCAATAATCATACCAACGCAGAGTTTTTTGTCCATGGTCTGAGACAACGAGTAGAACAAGTCATATCTGTATCATCATCATCTTTACGCAGAGTTGTCTAGGGTGTGCAGTATCCAAAAAAATAAATACAACGATTATATACAAGCTCAACTTCTAAAGAAGAATCTGCAATTCACCTACAACAAGGCAGATCAAATCATAATATCAAAAAAGCTCAAATCAAGGGGATAGAAAAGGAAAACAAGAGGTAAATAATAAAGAATAACAGAGCTTTTATCAGTCTTTTTTGTCTCCATATTTAGACTACTTCTTTTGGCTGGATCTGCTCAAAGTCAAAAACCTCAAACATCAGACGCCTCACATCACGTTTCCCATAAACAAGATACGAAAGCCCATGAAGAGCTTGTTGAACAGCTGTGGTGGCTGGGTTTCTCTTTCTCCGGTTATGTTCATAAGTGTCTTGAACCTTCTCATCAAATATAATAACCCGGTGAAGATGTTTGGCCCTCAAATATCTTCCACAATACTTGTTCATAAGAAGGCGACGGTGCTTCTCTTGTAGCCACAACCCCGGAGCGTCTAAATGCTTCATCAATAATCTTTCAGCCATCACCAAATCCTTAAGAAAATAATAAATAATAATATTAAAATATTATACATTATCTAATGAAAAAAAAAATAGATTGTACATAAAACTTGACTAATAAAATATGATACATCCCATTAATGAAACTAGAGTCTTACCACAACTTCATTCAAATTGTCATTTGGACAGCAGACAGAATAGTACCTGTATCTTTTGGCCAATGAATTCTAATCTCTCATAGCAAAATCGAGGATGCTCAAATTTGAACTTCGATGGATGCATGAAACAAAGCTGCAATTAGATAAGACATTCAACATCAGAACTTACAAGTTATAACATTTAATGTGCTATTTCCTACTTGAACTATTAATGTGCTAAGTATTTATTTGGGTGGTCTTAACTTTAAGGAAGGACTTTGTTGTTTTCAAGTGAACTGTGCAGTGATGAGCAAAATACAGTAAAGCAATACAAAAAACAGGTAAAATTAAAATGGTCCAGAGCAAGAACAATAAACTATCAAATGTGTTGCCAGTTCTTAGTATTTCTGCTTCTTTTAAGTTTACCTTCCTAATTTCCTCAAAAAACACCTTGAAAGTATCACTGTAGGCTAAATAGCTCTGCAATTCAAACAAACAAACAAACAAAACCTCCCTATCACTAAACAGATTTGATGCCATCTAATGTGAAGCCTGAGAAGGATAAACAAAAGCATAAAGACTTGTTTGTCCACTTGTTCAGGGACACATTCAAGGTATTAAATTGCCCTACCCTCGCAAATCAAGCCAGATCTGGGTTTTTGATATCCTGATACACCAAAGGGATAAGTAGAGTGAGAGGTGATAGAAGAGCTACCTGCAATCCAAGTCCAAGCTCTATGTTCCTGGCTTCAGTAATTTCTGGTATTCTTTCTGTCATTTCTAATGGATATCCAAGTGTTTTCATAACATGGGGTCTTGTATCGTAATCCCATATATTGCCCCTAAACCGATGCATTCCTGGGGGAACACAAGCTCTGAATAGCCTTGGGTGTTCAAACAGAGCATCTGCAGGAGGCTGAATGAAGAATAGTAATCATTTCTGTGTCATCATGAAAAACTAAAGTATTTTATTGTAGGACAGGTACTTTGTATCAAAAATTGCCAAATAATGCAGCAAAACCCAGCTGAACTTCCAACAGAAATAGATTAAGTCTGAGCTGTGTGCATGATATATAGATCTTTGTAAGCTTTTTTTTTTCAAAAAAGTAAATACTACTTTAGCAGAAGATATGTGTAGCTTGCCTTATATGCAACGATATCTTGCCAGCTTAGCTTGCCTTCAAACTCAGCAGATACATAATCCACATCTTCAAGTTGTCTACGCAATTTGGGCTGGCAATCTTCGGAATCTGGATCCATTCCGAAGACTTCAAAAAGAACACGATACACTTCTGGCATACCAAAACAAAGATAGATAGCCCCAAACAAAGCCCAAAATACTGACCTGCATGTGCATAGAATAACAAATTTGAGAATGCAGTGAACAATTCATTTCAGAAATAGATTAGACAGAGACCAACTTCATTAATTAAAATGGTTCTATCATAAACCAATAAAAAAAAATTGTGAGGAAGTGGACAAACAAGTCTTTTATGCTTCTATTTATCCCTTCTCGAGCAGAAGGCAAGGGTTTATTTGATCCCCTTCCAAAAATTTTGTTTCAAAAACAATTCCACACTACTCAGCAATCAATTTCTCATCCAAAATATTAAATTTTGAAAAATGTTTTCAAATCAAAGTTTTAAAAACCAAAAAATAGAAACCGATAGATGTTTTCTCATCCTCTTATATTTTCCTTGAGTGCTCTGTTCAATGGAGTTTTCTTTGTTGTAAATCCACCTGTTTACCTAGAGTTGTAAAGGTTGTGGACAATGGAGTTTTGAGAATCGCAAAAGTCAAGCAGCTGAAAAACAGTATACAGTTGAGAGACATCTGTATACGACAGAGAACTGTGACACACATTACTAGCCCCTGCTCTTTGTAGTAGAAATCGAAAGTAGTGCTGGAGTTATGAACCGTAAGGGTGAATCCTTTTCAATGTTGAAACTGTAAGCATGAGTCCACCTCTCTTTTCACTCATTAAGTTTTTTTAATTTTTCAATTTTAGAAAACAGAATTCTTTTTTCAAAAAATAGTAAACTAAAAGACCTAAATCTTCAAAAAAGTTCCCTTCTCTTTCCTACATCCTTTAGACAGTGAACTAGCCAAAGCATCTTATTATTTTGATTCATTAATAATCAAATAGCTTCGACTTGAAAAGGAAATGACACCTAAGCATACAAGGATTCACATCACCCCACATTTCAGTCACTCGTTCTGTTTGAAGCCAATACAACATCAACATGATTTTCAAATCTGAATTCTCCATTCTTCCGCATCCCAAGCACATACATATGAGTACGACATATTGTATGTATGTTTAAGCATCACTCAAAAGAATACCAAGAGAGTAAACAGAAAAACCAGTTAACAAAATTAAAAGCCAATAACAATATAACCTTAATTCATGACAAGAAATACACATGTCAACCGTTAACCTAATAAATCAATTCAATTTGATCAGACACATGAAAATGCTCAGAGTCATATTGTTATTTTCTATTTTTATTTCATTGCCATACATGGATGTTGGAGAATATCATCAAAGGAGATCTTAGACATAATAATATTTCTGAAAACCATGTCGAATGACATCGAGTGATCCATGTAGCCGATCACCTAGTGGGATAAGGCTTTTTTGTTGTTGCCTAACATGGACATACCATAAGTAAATGGAATTCTGGCTGCGGGATGGTTCTTAGCAGAAATAACACAATTCCAGATTGGCAGAGAGTATTACTATTATTTACTATATATCACTAGCACAATTGCACAGCCATGATTTCAAATTATAAACAAACGAAAGGCTAACTTAGTGACAAAACCTTATCTCAGGAGAGGAGAATAAAAGTTAGAACTTACTTGACAGGACCTTCCTTCTCCCTCCTCATGATCTTATCCATATCATCAAACGTAAATATCAAATTGTGCAAGCTAGCAGCTTTAATCCACTTGGGCAAGCTCCTCTTCCCTATCAACCCAAACACTCTCTCCCTCATCGGACCCGGCGACTCTCTCGGATACCTCTGCAAAAAAAACTCCGTCAGCGCCAACTCGAGCACGTACTGTCCCAGAAAAGACAACCTCGAATGCCCCGACCGCACGTGCCGCGCCTTCGTCCTCTCGCACGACGGGTGCTGGAATGCCAAGTACAGCAGTGTGTCGAACTGCTTCGCGGGGTTATCGTCCCCGAGTGTCTCCGAGGGCTCGAGGGAGTAACCCAGAGCTTGCTTCGCTTCGAGCAAGTACTCGTCAATCCACAATTTATCCGCATTGTTAAGGCGCGACGAAGGCAAACATGAACTCAACAAGGGAAAGGATTTGAGAGAAAGTTGTGGGCTGTTGAGAAACCTTTCTGCTAATTTGTTGTCGTCTATTGGGGGCCTCAGAATGAACCTCCTCGGGGGTCCTTTTTTGGGGGAAGTTGCTTTCTTGCGTTCGGCGAGTTCCTTGAGGAGTCGCTGGGGACTGTTCCCGCTGGGGAAGTCTTGTTGCTGTTGGGGCTCTAAGGCCACCGCGAGAATTCGGAAATTGGGGTTTCTGTTTCTGTTTCTGATGAAGAGTTGAATTGGAAAGGGGGAGAGGGAGGATGAGAGGGAGTAGTTAGGTGGCGGGCATGAGCATGGTTTTGGGGAGAGTAGAAAAGAGGAAGAGAGTTCCATTAGCGGATGAGGGTGACTGTGGTGGGAAATGTTGTTTGGGTTACGAACATTAAGATGCTTGATTCCTGGGTTTGTGTATCGGCTTTCACACCATAGATGACAGGGTTTAGGGGGGTTTGGTTGGATAAGGTGAAGCAGCTTGCCAGTGTGCCACACCCTTCGTTTAGCCCGATACTTTGCTAGGTAGTATTTCAGATTTCATTTTTTTTTCCCCTTTAAACGACACGTCGTTTGTCATATGAGTGTTTGTGCCTTGTGGCTTGTGGGACGGATTTACTCATCTCTTTATCCGTTTGAATTCTTGATACTTGATAGCTTAATTTTTAATTTTGTGAATCCTAATAGTACTCAATCCCATTAAAACCCGAAAACATATGTTAATGCGTATTTTTTTCCGCATCATATGTGATATGATTGTTAGCATAATATATTAATTTAAATTAAATGATAAATTTAAAAAAATATACACTTATAATATTATATGATATATTTTAAATAGCAATATCAATACAATACTCTGTATATATAAAATATATTTATTAAATTAAGAAGTTGTATTATTGATGTATAATTTTTTTATAAAAATCATACTTTTAGTAGAATATATGATATGAGGAGTGTTATTAAAATACTCTTTTACATTTTTTTTATTGATTAAATTTTTTAAAAATTTATAAAATCAAGAGAGATAATCTTTAAATAAAATGTGAGACTTATATTTGTTGTATTTTTTTTAATAATTTTATTACCTCTTTTTTATATTTTTTGATGTTTTATTTTTCTATATTTTTTTCAAAACAGTTGATGGTTTAGGATTTTAAAGTTTAATTAACGTGTTTTTTCCAAATATATCCTTATTTAATAATCACTACTAGTGATACAAATATAAAACATTAAAGTATTAAATAAGAATACTTTAATTTAAATATAATAATTTTTTAGTTTTATTAAATATTTCTTAATCTATGCACAATAAAACTGAACATCAAAAAATATGAAAAGAAAGTAATAACCAATATAAGATAATTTATGTGTCATTAAATAACCACTGCTTATGAATCCATTTTAAGGTCTCATTTGGAACTGGGATTTGGTTGAGAAAAAATTATAAGCCAACTATTTTTTCTGTTTCGTGTTCGAGATTAGTTATCGCAAAGATTTCACGATAGTTGTTGAAGAATGCTCACATTAAGAATCCACAATAAATCCGTGTATTTATCCTATCCTTAGTAATTCATCAATCATATGTGCGCAAGAACGAGTTGTCAGTTGTTCTTGAAATATGCATGTTTTCATGATTGTGTTGCTTATGCCTAAAATCCATAGGATTAAAGATAAAAAGCATATCCTCAGAAATTTATTTCTAACAAAAATTGCTTGAAATGTAAACACAAAAATTTAAAGACTAAATTAAAAGAAGCGAGAGGAAAAAGAAGAAATGTGAAATGGAAAGTGACTTACCTGTGAATTTAATTTGCCTGAATGTAAATTAGAAAGCAATATAAATGACTAAAAAAGTAAAGACTTTATTGACAAAAGTAATTGAAAGCATACACTCGACTCGTTAAATCAGCAGGCATCTTGTAGTGTGATAGTTATTACTATGTATTGGTGTAAGTGTTTTCATAACAAACAATGAACACATTTTTATTATTGATAGGTTTTCGTCTCTAATGGTAAAAAATCTTATATTGACAAATGTTAAACAAATTGAGCAAAAAGACTTTGATATCTGATGTCTTTTTTTTTAAAAGGCCAACAAAGAATTTTATTAATAAAGGTGCAAAGAGCAAATCACAAGATGTGAAAGACTCTAGCACTAAAAGATACAGAACCAGATACCGTCCAAAGGAACCAAATACAGTGACAGACCAAATGACAAATACCCCCCTCTACCAGCAACACCAATCAACCCAAAAAAGTGTTGTGCACCCCGGCACCATACAAAGCAAAACAAAAAAGACCTTCAGCCATTTTGATATCTGTCTTGAATATTATTAACTATAACTGTAGTCAACTTCCTTTTTACTCAAACTCTTATCTCAAATTCATCTCTTCCAAAACATAACTATCTTGGCATCTTCAAACATGACAATCTTGACTTTGATTTCAAATTTAATATCAAAATTTTGACCATTTCATCAACGTTTTAGAATTAATTAACTTCGAGCCTCATTTCATAACATAATCTTTAAAAATTGAAATAGACCCGATTGAAATGCATTTTATAAAAACTTCATTTTTTTTTCTCAATTACTAATTGACATCAAGAATGTTATAATCCATTGTTGGTTTTGTCTGAATTTTCATCAAGACCAAATGTCCGATTTAACTGATGCGAACTGCGAAAGATAATGGAACAAATCTGTTTGAATCAATCAATCAAACAGATGAGTGCAACCTATCTTTTCTACTAAGTTTTCCTTCTATTTGTCTTTTTGAATTTGTGGTTAAAGTTGAACAATTTGCTCGCATCCCACGTGCTATGGGGACAGTTTCTCATGTCTCCCATGACTATTTTCTCTTAATACTGGGCATAATTGATTTTCTAGCCGTTTCCTAGCTAGTTAGAGTAAGATTTCTTTTAATAAACTTCTTAATAAATCTTTATAAGATTAAAAAATGAATTAATTTTCCCTATACGTTTAAAATCTTTGTGTTTTCAATGTTTATAAAAAGTCTCATTTATTTTTTTTCAAAAACTGATTTTTAACTCGTGAATAAACTGATTTTAATTTATTAGAAAAACTTATTTTTTATCTTATTATTATTTTCTTTCATAAATGCTTATTGAGAAACTTGTTCATATATATATATATATATATATATATATATATATATATATATATATATCATAAGTGAATGAAAAAAGAGAAACACTTATGGCTCCAGAGATTAATTTAAAAGCCAGTACAAGGGTGATCTGAAGAATATATTAGGATCAAAATTATCACCATTTTGGAAATTATTCGCCCAAATCTGAGACTAAAGTATATATACACCTGATGATCTGACAAGAATATATATATATATATATCACATCTATAGTGCTAGCTGGTTGGCAAACATGATTGCCCACAGGGGTTATTGCGCCTTTGTCTTCCAACTTCACCCCATAAAAAAACCATATCAAAGGGAATCAAATGTTAAGTTTGGATTAGAATGAAAGAAATGTCATTCACCATTTTGGATCTACGTCTACCTACCATAACGAGTAGTAAGCAATTCGATAATCAAGATCTCTTAAAGCCATGCATACAGGTCATAAATGTTTTGATTTTAATTTGTTGGAGTGGTTGCCGATGTAGTAGAGGGCATGGATTGATTGAAAACGAAAGCATATAGCAATGGGGCAGCCTCTAATTGATGGATGTCCATAATATGTATGTCCTGCAATATTCGGAGTTTGAATCCAATTCAAATAACATAGAGGTTAGATAGAGAAACCACTCGTATATGAATTGATATAAATCAAGATTCTGATGATTAGTCTGCATTCTAAAAGGGACCCTTTTCATACATGATGTGAAAACACGAACCTAAATTATGACTTATCTGTACGAAAGCAATATTCTATTATTACCGAGAGCACCAATTATTGTAGAAGACATCCTATAGCACCCACGGAAATTAACACAGTAAAAAGTATAATCAACAAAAAGCACAGAAACTGTAGTTTCTTATGGAAAGGAGGTGATTATGGGACTAGCTGGGGATTTACCATCTTTCCAAGTAATTGATTGCTATTTATGTTGATTATCTACTTGCCAGCACATAAGTTTTCTGGATAAATATCATACGTACCCAAATCTATATGCATATGGTTGCTTTAGTTATATCTGTATATCTAAATCCTAAATCCTAAATAGATAATATTTAATCTTTAATCATACTTATTAATAAACATATTTATTACCTATTTTTGTGTTAATATTTTTTAAATTAAAAAAAATCAAACGGTGATAAGTAATTTCTTAAAATACAATAAATTAGAGTTGAGTTTACGACAAAAAAAAATGTGTACAAATTTAGTTGTCACTTATGAATGCAAATATTTAATATGAATAGTTTACTATGAAATTTTAGCATGTGCAAGAGTAATACGAAATATTTAAATTTGGAGTTCAAATACACAAATTATACCTTAAAATTTATTTTGGGGGAGTGTGTGACAGTAAAATCCTAATTCGTACAACCTTATAATGCTACATTTGTTTATTAGATTGGGAGGGGAAAAAAAAGGAAAGAATGTATAAGAAATTAAAAATCTAGTCATTTTTGTGTGTCAGGTACTCAAGATTTAGAGTGTCTTTGATTGTGTTTCTAGTTTTTAAGAATTATTTTATAAAATAAATTTTAAAAACTGATTTTTAAAATGTGAGTGTAAGGAAAAAATATGTGTGTATCCTGTTGCATTTGGACCAAGTTTATAGTTAGGATACCAAGCTCGATCTCCTAATCCGACTCAAAGATTCGAGCATAAATCTTGCTTGTTTTCATTATGATGTTATAACATAGCACTTAACAACATAAAACCATATAGCCATGGCGAAAGTTGGGCAGAACACAATTCAAATTGAAACCATTGTTACATTTCTTTTTTGTTTACGTGTCCATTGATACATGTTCAGTCGATTTTTTTAATTAAAAACCCAGTTTATGTGAAATTATTCGTTAAATTCATTCAAATTATATAATGTACGGTGTACGATCAAATTTTAAAATTAAATATATTTTTAGATCATATTAGATTTGGTTTTAATTTGTTCTTTATAAAAAAATTATTTTGATATAATTATCTATTTTCAATTTAGTCACGATCAATTTTCATTATTGTTTCCCTTCCAGGAATGGCTTAGATCATCCTAAAGCTATCCATATTGTCATGATAGGCTAAAAAAAAGTATTCTTACGTGAGAGAGGGTCAGCTTCCAGATACTCATAGTCTTTTACTCTTTTTTACTGTCAAACAAAGAACATGAAGAACTTGGGCTGATTTTTAAAAATAATATAAATTAAATAAATATTTAGCAAAAAGGGGCAAAAAAAACAAAAATTAGCAAAATGGGGCAATGGAACACGCCCATCTGGGGCGTGTTTAAACACGCCCAGATGGGGCGTGTTTTCCCTGGTGGTGACACGTGGCAGGGAAAAAATGGGAAATTAGGGTTTTCGCGATTTTTCGTAAATTACGGAAGGTCATAACTTTTGACCGGGACGTCCGATTGAGACGAAATCGGTGGTCACGCGCTCGAAATTGAGAGGAGAAGCCGCTGGCCCCGAAGGGGACTTGCCCAAAAAATTTTCCCAAAAGAGGCCTCTAAGTGCCTCAAATTTGCGTTTTACTCTTTGGAGCCCTAAAAATTTTTTCGTTTTCTGATATTTTGTCTATTCAATCAGTGAATTGCCATCCACTCTTTGTTTATCTAATTACTTCTCTTAATTTCGAGCGTTTTGACATAAAATACGTCTCCATCGGATATTGTTACGAGAAATTACGTCTGTTCAAAGTTTTCAGCATCGTCAAATCTATACTATAATTTTGGAAATTTATGCATCGTCAAATCTACACTATAAGGTTTATGTGTTTAGCGCTACGGGGTAGTGTGTTTGGATAATTGGTTAGTGTTGACGGTTTTAGTGTTAGTAGTTTAGGGCTGCTGTGGGTTAATGATTAACTGTTGATGTTGGTTAAGTTGATGGGATGTACATAGTAGTCCTTGCCATAGCGTGATTTGATTATGCAAGAGCCATGGCCACAAGGGTTACTCTGAGAGAATTAAAGGGTTACTCTGACGACCATGAGCATGAGCTGTTGAAGAAGGTGAATGGGAGAAAGACATGGTCACGCATCTTCTTTCTTGTTCTGTTTTGCATCTTCTCTGTGTATATGATGATGGACTTGACACAAGTTGAAACAATGTACGTCAAGGTTCTTGCTGTACATTTTTAAACAATTTTGATTTAACAAATGCATAAATGGTCCAAAATTATAGTGTAGATTTGACGATGCTGAAAACTTTGAACAGACGTAATTTCTCGTAGCAATGTCCGATAGAGACGTATTTTATGTCAAAACGCTCGAAATTAAGAGAAGTAATTAGA
>PYAF01002136.1:930350-946844 GCA_007407185.1 Glycine tomentella | reverse complement strand
TCAGTACTCCTTTGCTTGTAGAAAATGTACGAGGAATCCACAAATATAAAAGATTACCTCGAGCCTATACAATTACTGATTCAATCTGTTTCCTTTCTTTTTCTGCTTGACCATAAACTGTAACGTAGAAAAAAGCATCGTGCGTGAGCTAGAAATCTGTGTCAGCTATGATGGATCGTGGTCAAGAGAAAACCGTAACTGCAGGTAGTGACTTGTCTCTGAAGAAGAAGGAGCTTCTTTCTAGTGCCATGAAGAGAACAAGTGAATGGTATGCTTCTTGTCCTCTGAGTGAAACTAATGCTTTGGTGGCTTTTATGTCAAATGTACACAACCTGCTTTTCTTGTGTACGTTGCGACCTTCTGTTGGATAGCATAACTGAAACACACTAGTTGAACTACTTAATTACAGGATTTTTTCTCAGGAGATTCCAAGTGATGTCAACGTTCAAGTTGGGGAAGCTTCCTTTTCGTTACATAAGGTAGCGAACCAATTCAAACACGACTCTTTGGTACATATATCAAACTTAATGACTAGTCTCAGAATAATTCAAGAGCACAGGAGCAAACTAACGATTTCCTACTCTTGTTAGTTGTTCACGCTTTGTAGAGCTCACTTGGTTCTTGAGTTCACACCGAACAAACTAACGATTTCTTACTCTTGTTAATTTTTGTTGTCACGTTGTAAAGCTCATTAAACTGGGGTTCATACCGAACTTTTAGAGTCTCTGGCAAATGTGTTCTTTGACGTGAACATCTCGATCAACTATTTACTTGTTACAAGCCTTTTTTTTGTTTGCCTAGAAATAGGACTTGAATTAGGAAGCAAGAAAAGTATATGAACGCAATATTTTAGTGTATAAAATTGTTATTGTAATGCTGGCCATCAATTAATATTGAATTGTCTTACACATCTCCTACTGTAATTGCAGTTTCCATTAGTCTCCAAGTGTGGATACATTAGGAAACTCGTCTCAGAATCTAATGATGCAGACGTTTCATTCATTGAACTCCCTGATGTTCCTGGTGGAGCAGAAGCATTTGAACTAGCAGCAAAGTTCTGCTATGGGATAAACTTCGAAATAAACGTTGAAAACATAGCTATGCTGCGCTGCGTGGCCGAGTATCTTGAGATGATAGAGGACTATTCAGTTGGAAACTTGGTGGGAAGGACCGATGCTTACTTGAATGAAGTGGCACTAAAGACCATTGCAGGCGCTGTGTCTGTTTTACATATGTCAGAGAATCTCCTTCCAATAGCAGAGAGAGCAAAGTTGGTGAGTAGATGCATAGATGCCATTGCATTTATAGCATGCAAAGAAAGCCAATTCTGTTCATCTGCAAGAAGTGAGAGTGGTTCTGTGGGAGTGGTGTCTTCCATGGCATCAAACCAGAGACCAGTAGTTGACTGGTGGGCTGAAGATTTAACTGTGCTTAGAATTGACATTTTCCAAAGAGTCATAATTGCAATGATGGCAAGAGGGTTTAAACAGTATGCAATTGGCCCCATTCTAATGCTCTATGCACAGAAATCTCTACGAGGTTTGGTGAGATCCCTCTCTAAAAGGATGGAAATATTAAAAGTAAATATGATTTTAGGGATTCATGGATTCAGTCCTTAACTCTTTATCTCTCCCCCCTTTTTTTTTTGAGGAACAGGATGTATTTGGAAAGGCAAGGAAGAACATTGAGCCGCGACAAGAGCATGAAAAGAGGGTTGTTTTAGAGACAATAGTGAGCCTTTTGCCAAGGGAGAAGAATGTAATGTCAGTAAGCTTTCTTTCTATGCTGCTTCGGGCAGCAATATATCTTGAGACAACAGTTGCTTGCAGGCTTGACTTGGAGAAGAGGATGGCCATGCAGTTAGGACAAGCTGTTTTAGATGATCTTCTCATTCCTTCCTACTCTTTCACTGGGGACACATTGTTTGACGTGGATACAGTGCAGAGGATAATGTCTAATTACCTTGAATCTCAAACAGGAAACCATTTGGTCTTCAATGCAGATGATGAATACTTTTCTCCTCCACAGAGTGATATGGAGCGGGTTGGAAAGCTAATAGAAAACTACATTGCTGAAATAGCCACCGACCGAAATTTACCCGTTCCAAAGTTCACCAGTTTGGCAGAATTGATTCCTGAACAGTCAAGGCAAACAGAAGATGGGATGTATAGAGCCATAGACATCTTTCTTAAGGTGCAGACTGCAATCCTTTTTATATATCAAATTAATCATACCAAAGATTTGATAATTTAGTTTTTGTATTGTTGATACCTCTTATTTGAACAACAGAATTAACATACACACTTCACTAAGCAAGATTAAATACCTGTCTCCTACGAGAAATTATTACATAATTCGAGATTATCATGATCTAGACAATCTTCACATGACACATAATTAATTTTTGTTAACCTTTTTGTTAATTGGAATATTCAGTTCCATGCTACTTGAATACTAATCTTAGACCATGAACCTGTGGTAGGCTTGTATCATGTAATAATTTCTCCTCTCCTACAGCATATTCTCACAGGCTTCTAGTGTTTTCGGACTAGTTTCATGGTGTGAAAATCAATTATTTTTCATTGTGAAAATAAAGTAACAAATAGTTATTTCTACTTTTTCGTGGCATCACCATGATTTTGTAAGGTTGCATTTATTGTTGTGTATTATCCAAACACACTATTCATCAAGTTGAATTGGCTTTAGATCTAACCTTATCATAGTTCATTTACTACATTACGCAATTGGATTTATAACAGTATTATCATCAATTTTAAGGACTTAATAGTATTACTATTTTGATGTAGAATTTTTTACACGTGAGTTTATTTTGAATCACTGCTGATTCTCAGGCTCATCCTGCTCTAAGTGACATGGACAGAAAGAAAGTTTGCAGCGTGATGGACTGTCAGAAGTTATCGCGAGAGGCATGTGCGCATGCTGCTCAAAATGACCGGCTACCTGTCCAGACAGTGGTTCAAGTTCTCTATTATGAACAGCAACGACTTCGCGATGCCATGAATGGCAGTGGAAGTGGGGAATCTTCGGTTGATTCCAAACTGAACGTATACTCCACTGATCTTCATCCAGTTTCAAATGAGCTCTCCACCTTACGAAGAGAAAATGAAGACCTGAAATTAGAGTTAGTGAAACTGAAAATGAGACTAAAAGAGATCGAAAATTCCACGCTTAAGTCAACAGTTAATAGTCCTGCTGTAAGTGCTTCACCTTCTGATAAGCCTCCTTTGCCTCGAAGATCATTCATGAGTTCAGTGTCCAAAAAACTTGGGAGGCTTTCTCCTTTTGTGCGTGCCGATGGTGTCTCGCCTTTTGCCAAAGGTCGCACAAAACCAAATAAGAATCGACGCCACTCGATTTCCTGAGGCCATTGGTAGTTCTTGGTGTGCAGACTAAAGGTTCTTCCTTAATGGTTTGAAAATACAGGATTAGTCTTTCCAAGTTCTTTGCTTCATTTATGTGATACCATTTAGATTGTATGATTAATGATCATGATCCTTTGGTGCGAACTATATTGTAAAGTGTGATGAAAATTAAATATAATTGTAGAGTTGGATTGCTGTCTAGCCGGTGAGTGGCAGTAATAATGTTGTAATACAAGAATAATAAACTAAATTTAACATTGGCAGTCCAAGCAAGAATCATAATTCTTCCTATCAATCTTGCATAAATCAGTTGAGAATCCCAGATATCAGCATGTCAAGGGATTTTTTTTTTTTTAATTCGCTAGAATGGACTTTTATTTTCTTCTCTCATATTTTAAGTTTCACAGCATCTTGCTGAAAATAATTCTGTAAAGTTGTAATAACAGCCCTATAAAATTCATTATGTTCTATTATCTGCGATCAAGGAGAAAGATAGGATCGGAAATCATCTACCTTTCGCACAATATTAATAATGAATCGCGATCATTAGCCCAAAAAATCATCAATCCGAATCAAGGGTGTGAATATCACCCAGAGCATTTTCACATAACATACGATATCACAAAAATTAGGTGGGTCAGTTGCTTCTCACAGTGAGATCATGTCTTCCTAAAGATAAATGGACCATAAAATCACTGGAAGAATACAAAATCTGATAACAGCAGATGGTGGGGTCTATGTATAAATTATTTAAGTCATTGTCCTTGGGGATAAAAAGCTTCGGTAAAGGGAATAATAGACTAATAGTTCAAGTGACAGCCTTGCGTTGTCGGTGTTGATGTCTAAAGCCTAATCATGATGAAAAGAAAGAGATCATGGTTCGGTGTTGATGTGTAGTCTGAGATGTAGTAAGTTAAACATGTTTTGGGACAAACCTTACCAGAACATGTTAAAAGATGTTTAAGTATTTGGAAGAGAATATGATGCTCATTTGATGGTAGGCAGGAACTAGATCTCCTATTCTTGTTGGCTTGTAAGTTCATTAATCATCGTGGAAAATAAAATTAGATTAATGAGAAAATAAATTTTGAATACCTACCTAGTATGTTTCCATAAGCAACAATAATATTATCACATGTCTCCTATTTGGAATGACCCTCACCCACGTAGTTTTTTCACCAATCTGCATATGAAACCCATACAATTGAAGCATGAGCTGAAAAAACCTTGAATTTTTTTTTTCTCCATTTCACATTGACAGAAGCATCTTCAGTCACCACGGGTTTGTCTCCTTGAAAGCACAATCTAGAGTAGACTAAGTGCATGTTTGGTTTTCAGTTTGAAAGCCAAAAATTATGTTCAAAAAGTAAAACTGAAAAACCAACCATCTTGTTTGGTTTTCAGTTGAGTCTAATTTTAAATTGGGTTTTTTTACAATTTTGCCTTCAAACTCATTTTGAAATGGAAGGAAAAGGAGAGTTGTTTAACAAACTCAGTTTGCAAAATGAATTTTTATCCAAACTTAAATTTACACAACTTGAATCCAAATATATACTAAATCAACTAGCTGTATGAGTTCAATTGCTTTGGAGAGATGCACTGTGAGAAACGCCCCAGTGTTAGTTAGGACTTAGTAGTAAGGTTAGACGAATTTTGTCATTATGGAAAGATTATTATCCAGAGTTGCTTTCTTGAAAGGCAGAGTTTCAAGGTGGGAACCTAATTAAATGATTTGATTAATAAAGGAGGATACTAGCATATATAGCTTTCTTTCAGGTACGGGGCTAACAAAGGGCCTAGTAACCTCATAGACATAGCTCCATGTTTCATGGATTCGGAGGTAAAGATTATGATGTAAATATGAATAGTCACAAGACCAAAAGAAATATCAGTAATATGTGATTCCGGAATTATAATTGGTTTGTTTAACCATGAAAACAAGTAACTTCTATACAAGACATCATCATACCCTCACCACACTTGGTAACTAAGAAGAAAATTTAACAGAAACATCATTCACAAAGTTAGTCTTAAACAGTAATCGAATATACATCACATTGACCTTAGAATATTTTTAGTTCGTGTTCAGACTCAATACTTGAGAAAACCAAGGTGGCTGTTTCGTTCTCTCATCTCTTGATTGTTCTTCAATTTCATAACTGCTGCTAATTCCACTTTGGCACCCTCCGGTTGAATGTGGCACATGGACAAGGCCAATTAAGCCTCCACTTAATTCTTCTGCAGCTGAATAACTGGTATGATGGGTCTTCAATCTTGTCTTGTTTATAAGGCTATATCCAGTAGAAGAAGAAGACAAGCTATGTGCCGAATCTGAAGTTAGTGTTGTCTCCACTTTTTTACGTTTGTAACTCGAAGGGCCTAGTGTCAGCTTAATCTCAGTCTCATTTATAACCTCTAGAACTCCATCGCTGTCAGATTCTGCCATGTCCTCCTTAGCAGCTCTTTCAAGATCAAAGTTCAACTTAGGATTTTGCTGTGCACCTTTATGATAACCATTTTGAGTTAAACTAATCACATTTTTTAAGTTCCATCCTCGTTGATTTACTTCATTACCTCTAGTGGCTTCCATATTTTTCATCAATATGTTCTGAATCCGATACAAACGGTGAAGTTCGTACACCTGCAAACATTCTCAGAGCATTCAAGACTCTATTGACACTGATTGAGGACAAATGGCTCAGAGTAACAGAAAGAGATTAGTACCTGTTCTTTGAAAGTGTCTTGGTGTTTTAGCATGGTAATCCTCATGTATTCTTTATCGCATGGCCTAATAAGCTTCTCCATCGGAGATCAGTTCAGCTTCCGTACCTTAACTTCTTTTGTTGGAATGTTCAGGCATGCATTTTTATGGTATCACTTCACCTTCATTTTAGTTATCACTGTTAAGCTGAAATGAGGAAAATCCTAACTTAGAAAGTAATTGATCAAAGAAAATGTTTATAGAGTAGCCTTGAAGCCTAATCAAAATGATGACATCAACTTCAGTTGCTTATCTCCTTCCAAGATTTTGGACCACAATTAAATGAAATAAACTCTCAACAACAACAACAACAAAAAAGAAGAAAAAAATCTTCGGATACCTTTAGTTTGTCGAATTTTCCTACCATAATAACTTTCTGCATATCTCAATATAGACATGATGTCATTATTCACATTATCCTTCCAATTGCTGCAGTATTTTAATACTTAATCAACGCAATGTGCTCTCTTCTTCACATACGCCCAGTTTAAAAATGCTTAATGTAATATCATTAAATAGCATGGTAGACAAATAATGTTCCTTAAGTACAGTATGCAATTAGGATTTGATCACGTGGCCCTTAATTCTGCTTAAAGAAGTTAATCTTTTAAATAAATCCCAGTGGTTCAATAAATTAATTCCTAATTTCCTGTAGAAGAATACTGAGTTTTTTTTTTTTTTTTTTTTTTTTTAAAGAATGTCATGACCCTACAGAAACCTATTCACTTGACTTTTTAGCCCAAACACTCACGAATTCCTTTCTCTCATTTATCTTAGTACCTGCTATCATCATTAAATTTCTGTCTCTTTTCATACTTGAATTTTTTTTTCTTTACTAAATCATCTCTAGACAATTGGCTTCTGTTACTCTGAAAGTTTTAAAAAATGAAGTAATACCCGCAATTCTTTTGTTTAACAAATAACAACTGATTTTTTTTTTTTTTTATCATGAATTAAGGTTGACAAACCATATTCCTCGTATATGAGACAACAAACTTCAATCTTAAGCGACATTTTCACGGGGAGCTTGTTATATATATACCCACGCTCCAATCTAATTTTACAACCTGACTTATAAATTATCACACCAATGACATGATATCAAATTCTAACAAAATTAATATTCGCACGCTCACTGAAGTCACGCAAATGGCAAAAACTCAATGACTGGGATAAAGCAAAGGTTTTGCAAGCAGGCCACAGGGGAAGAAGGAGACGTGTATAAGTTTCACAATCAGCAGGAGAAATTAAAAAAGAATACGGAACAGAACTTCTATCATGAACATTGGATTAATTGATTGTATAAGAGCCTTCCCCTAATTAACAGACACAAATTCACTGAACTCCAACACAAGAAGTTGTAAGAAATAGAATCTAGCTTCTGACCTGTGAGAATGAACCGAAGATACCATAACACTTTCTGTCCTGTACAAGAAGACAACAAAAAAGAACTCTCTCTCAAGCAAAGGCAAGAAGGTCCTCCTTTCGCAACAACTTCAGAGACAACCTTGTTTGTTTGAGAAACACTCTCTGCTACTCTGTTCTCACACTCCCTTATCAGAATCGTCAGTATATACTATATATATACTGTTGGAAATTAAATATTAAATTGAATATAATAATACAACTGAACCGTTGTAGTAGAATTTAAGATTCTCTCTGAAAGACACTCACGGAAACCAAAGTGCTATTTGCATGAGGTTTGAGGCATGCCAAACAAACCCCAGTGCCTTGACCAATGTGATTCAAGTTTTATGGAGGAGATGCTTCAGACAGGTCCAGCAATGCGGGCATATTAAATTAACTGTCAAGAAAAGAAGAAATAATTCATTACTTAGTACATAGGAATGTTAGTTTTTATAATTGTTTAGGATCACGAGACAAATCATCAATAGAACAGCTTAGTCTGGTGAGGTGAATCACATGCATCTTAGTTTCTGTGTCTCAGATCCCGATTATAGTAACAATAAACAAATTGCAATTGAAGCGTGCTGCTTATACGAAAGAACTTGGGTGGCACTGGCATCTCCTTTTCCGCTGACAAGTTGATCGTGACCGTAGGATTAATTGGTGCCTATTTAAGAAAAAAAGGACATGCAATGATAGGTTTATCGTATCAATAACACTAATTCATTCTATATATTTCCATTACATTGATAAGCAAGAGAGAATTAACAATCATGAAATGTTTTGTACCTGCATGCTGTTTGACGGGATTTTAGCATGACTTGGCACAAAGACCCAGCGCAATGATTGTAGACGTTAATTGACCATGTGTGTGGTAACTGGTAAATTGATGTTTATGTGCTAATCAATAGAAATATTTTTATTGTCATATTAAATATTGTGTTGTTTATGATTTTTTTACATTCTTCTATAATTTTTACAATAAATATATTTTATTAAATTTCTCAAGAAATATTTTAAAGACACTAGTTACTCAGATCCATTAATATCACACCGAGTATCCTTTATATAAAACAAATTACATGCATCCCATGGGACTGTATGGGAAAAAAGGTAATGAAAAATACAGATTAGATACATGTATGTATGTTCGCTATTATCAAGGTGACCACATGCTTGTTAGGTTGGGCCCATCTCTTTTTTAGAATGTGGATTATACAGTACAAGAAGGTTAGAGAAAATGTAGGTCCGGGAAATTCAGAGAGATGGACATGAAATGAAAGCACGCGTTGCCGGGGCAGAAAGGTGCATTTGTATGGAGCAGTGGGTCCTATGCTATTGGAAAAGCCAGAGTTGTACGGGCTTATGCTGTTGTTCGGTCCCACTTGATCCATGCCTATGAAGAACATAGCTAAGAGGAAATATGGTAATGCTGATGCCAAGGCTTGTTTGTAAATTAAATTAACAGTTTTTACAGTCCTATTTTTGCATATATCATGCTATTTACCACTTTTATGATCTCTTTCATTTTTTATGTCTCTTTTTTTTCCCAGGTATATATATTCCTGATCAGTGTGACACTGTTTTTATTCCGAATTAAAAATGTCCTATACATTTTTACATTTATGCTTGTCTCCTATGAAATGAATTTATTACATTTTTATTGGGATGGATCTTATAAAGGTAAATAATGAAGAAATAAAAAGGAAATTGTGCAACATGTCTCCTAGACTTGATAAAGACTATCTAAAACAATAATATTTTGCGTTCATTATAACACACTTAGAATCACTTAGGTTGGCGTAATGCTAGAAATTTGTTAATAAACATGATATTATTGGTTTTAACTTTAGTACAACCATTATATATCAATATGTATTGTCAATATAAAGAATTATATACGGTCAACTAATTAAAAATTAGTTTTATTGTGACTTTTATGATAATTATTATCAAAATTAATAAGCTTGTGGAGGGTGTTTGAATAATAAGATACAATTATTTTACTTATTGATGAATATACCTTTTTGTCTATATGAAAATACTGCTGACCCGAATGACAATTTTTACTTCTATCCAAGGTCACAAATTAAGAAAGATAAAACTAAATATTAATTATTAACTTTTACAGATTATTCTTATTTGACTTTTTTTAACGAAGTGTTCTACCTACACAACATCTGTTACCACTTTACTGGCATACAAGGATAAAGCTAAAACAATAAAAATTAATATTTTATTGATATGTGAGAACATTATTGACTTATTGTAATGGATTTTTTTTTATAATAATTAACACTCAAAATGAATTTAAGGGGTACTAACTACTAAGTTTCAAAATATTATGAAAAAATAGGAGCAGTCGACGAGCCAAATTTATCAAAAAGACAAAGGAAAAAAACTGAGAAAACTATCATAAAAAGAAAGAAAAAAAAATCTGAAATGGAAAAGCAAAGCCCACATTGCTGACTATTCGATTTGCATGGGTCTTGGATTCAGAAATAGAAACAGACTTTAAACGGGCCCATTAGACATTAGTTACGGAACCGGAAAAGGAAAACACCTAGACGCGAAACGGCATACTGGTTCTGGTTATTGTTTTGTCTTGTCCACCCACCCAATTCCAACATCTTTTCATTTTTTACTCCGTGGGTGGGTCTATTTGATATGAATAGAAGGATCATTTAAGAAGTATATATATATATATATATATATATATATATATATATATATATATATATATATATATATATTGTATTTTTTTCCTTCAGATTTTCAAATCATTTTATGACACTTTAATGCTGTCAAAAAATTTATAGCACATTAAAACTTAAAAAATATTTTAGACTAATAACATTTTACCATGTTATTATGTTAAACTAATATTCAACACTAAATGTAACTTGACTTATCACATAATCTTTTAATAGATATATTTGATGGGAGGGATCAAAACTAGTAACTAACATAATTGACGGATTAAGTCTACTTAAAAAATTGATAAGAAATTATAAGTGAATTTTGTGAAAAGATTAAGGATTAAGATTGCTAAAAAATATTGAGGAGCTAAGTGAGTGTGATAAAAATATAACATACTATAAATATAATTTATTAAAAAATTATATTTGGTATCACGTAACTCTAATTGATAATATGAGACTCCACGTGATTATTAATATAATTATCCCTTCTTCACCTAATGGTGATACATGACAGTAATGACAAAAAATATAACGAAAGAAAAATATAAAGACTAAAATTGGTTATTTTTTAATTTAGAAACTAAAAGTAATATTCGTAAAAAGTTTTGGAACCAAAAAAGTACATATTAAACCCTGAATATAATTTCTTTAACTTTTTCACTGTATTATTAAGAAGGTCTAACTCAATTGATAAATAACATGAATTATATTGTAAATCTTCTAATACTTGAATTTAATTCCTGTGGATAGAAAAAAAAAATTACTTCATTTTAATTAATTTTTATCATATGAAATAGAAAGGTTTATTATTATTTGTATTATTCATATAAAATTTTAAAACATTTATTCATATAATTAAGGCGCAAAATTTTAAATAACTATATATTTGTTCTCATAATATTCTGCTTTTTTTTCACAGGACATTATTAGCTTCGAAATGTATAAATGATTGATATAATTACTTTCCCTAACCCAACCATTAAGTCAAGACTAATTATATAATTTGTTCATTACAACTCACACTTCACATGCAGATAACTGTTGATTTTTTGTTACTAGCAATGCCCAAATTAATAAAATAAAAAAGACACTTCGATTTTAAACCAAATAGAATAATTACTTAATGCTAAACCTTTCATTTGTTTGAATTAATATTTCCAGAAATTGGTATAGCTTACTAATAATATTATCAGGATTCATAAAGTTACTGCATGATTCACATTTTTTTATATAAAAAAATGTGTTAAAAGTTTTAAAAATGAAAGGATAAAGTATTTTACATTTATTGTTATAAAGAACTAAATTAATTATTTTCAGAGACCAAAATAACTTTCATATTTTTGAGGATGAATTTAAAAATTTACCTTTTCTATACATTTGAAAAAAAAGGCTCACCACATAATGTGTAATAAAATTATGTATTACTAGTATTTATCAACAAATTACCTTGAACTTTATTATTTTTATACTATTTTCTTTATAGTTCCTTGAAATTGAATCTCAATTAATCTTAGCTTTATACTACTATCAGAGAAAATGACCGATTGAATCAGCCAATCCCCATTCGGTTGCTGAAGACTTTTTGTTCGGCAGAGACGGATCTATTTGCATGATAATTGATAGCCCAGAAGTCACAAGCTTTCAAGAATAAATTTTTGTAATAATGGCATCGTGTTTATTATATAATATCATCCCCATTACTGTTTACTCAACTTTATCAAGTCACTAAAATAATTGTAATCTATGTAAATACTTTCATTAATAATAACATTGTGTGTTTAATATAATGGAAATTTCTTGAACTTTAATTTCATTGTGCCAAGGAGACTAGGAATAGGATGCATGCCCTTTTCTAATTAACGCATTATAATTTTATATCAAATAATTATACAAATCCCGGCGTGATAAAATCATTTTATATTTCATTAATTATTATATTTACTAATAATTCATTTAGTTACATTACTTGTAATTCATGAAATAAAACTTCATTTCTTCCTAGAAAAATATCTGAATGTACGTATTGTCAATTTAGTGTATATATATTTAAATTAGTATATGTTGGAAACCTGATTATTACTTTTAATTTGCAACTTCCTATAAAAGAATAAAAATAGTTTTTTTCTTAGAAAACTAAGTTGAAACATATACACACAATGTGTGCGTCTCTCTGTGTGTATATATGCATTATTAGAAGAAGAAAAATTATTAGCAAAGGATATTTTTTGTAGGGGAGACTAGGGAGTTTTCTTTTTCTTTTTTAAATAACACGAATAATTTGCTGCTGCAAGACAACGACAATTAAAAGAGATGAAAGCAAAAGCACTCTATAAAAAAGTTCCAAGAAACCGAAAAGTTAGATCTTCATAACAGCAAAAGTCACCCCACACTGGATAATGACTGGACATCAAAAACAACGGACTCCACTTGAGCAGCCATGTTTGAGGGATAAAGGAAGAAAAAAGAGGTGGAAACGTCATAAATGGAGTTAAGAATAATATTACGTGCATGAACACCGAATAATTATGCAGGTTGGTGCCCATAGTAAGCAAGCCATGATAATTGAATTGCGGTATGCATATGAATTTTTGAATCGCAATTGCCACAATCAATGGGGCAGTGTAGGGAACAGGATGCACAATCTGCTTTAATTTAATTCGTCACGTTCTATATGGATCGCATCGCCAGCAATATCCTTTTATTTTCTATTTTAAAGGAGGATTTTTGTCAATTGATGTTTACGAATATTCATAAAAGAATTAAAAAATAAAAAATGTCAAAGTAAAGTATAAGCAGTAAAGTATTTTCATAATTATAGGAAATTTAATAAAAATATAATTATTAATTATTTTAAAATACTTGTCACAATTGTTTAATTTTTGATAACTATCTTAAAAATTTACTTGTCATCATAATTTTTAATAGATTTCTTAGCATAGATATAATCTTGATCATGACTTGATCATGGTTAATTCAACTTCATCATTAGGTAACTAGAATTAGCTTAGTTAGTTCAGTTAGTTGCAAGTTAGTTATTCTTGTAATCAAATGTAATAACAAACTCTTTTGTTTATTCGATTTCTTCCTCTTATTATCCTTCATCATGAGTGGCGATCAACCACAACAAGATCAATCACTAAACATACATAGCCCCTACTATCTTCATCCAAGAGAGAATCCTGCAATGGCACTGGTTTCTCTAGTGCTCAATTCATCGAACTATAATTCATGGAGCCGTTCAATGCTTACTGCATTGAATACAAAAAATAAAGTTGAATTTTTTGACGGTCTGATTCAAGGATATGCATCAAATCATGCACTTCATGCAACTTGGAAGAGGTGATAACATGGTGGTTTCTTGGCTTTTTCACTCAGACTCACCTTCAATCAGATCGAGCATACTTTGGATGGATGATGCACGAGACCTATGGAAAGATCTAAAATCGAGATGCTCACAAGGTGATTTGTTGAGAATTTCAAAATTGCAGCAAGATATGACATCTATCAGACAAGGTGACAAAACCATAACTGGTTATTTTACAAGATTATGTGTTATTTGGGATGAATTGGAAAGCTATCGTCCTGATCCAGTGTGTACATATGATCCAAAATGTACATGTGATGCTCTTATTAGTGTTATGGAGAGGAAGAAACATAATCGAGTTATGCAATTTCTTAGGGGTTTAAATGATCAATTAAGCACTATTAGATCCAATGTATTGATGATGGATCCATTACCTAGCATAGTTAAGGTTTTCTCTTATGGAGTTCAACAAGAAAGACAAATAAACAGTAATGATATGATAAGAAACACTAGCATGCTTAATGCAAGAAGCACAACCTCATCGAACTTAGGATATTCATGCACCTATTGTGGCAAAGACAATCATACAGTTGACAGATGCTATAGGAAGAATGGTTTACCTCAAAACTAAGCTTCTAGAGGAGGAAGAGGTCACCAAGGTGGCTTTGGCAGAGGGAATTCTAGTGCGAGAGGAAGCACACAATGTGGTTTGTACACAATGTGCTTTCACTAACCACATTGTTGACAAGTGTTATAGAAAACATAAATATCCTCCTGGACACAAATTCCATAAGCCTCAAGGTTCTCAAGGTTCAACCATCAACAATGTGAATGATGTGAAAGAAGAAGTGATAGTTCTGCTTTAGAACAAAATCCAGATGCTAATGTGAAGTTGACTTCTCAACAATATAAGGCTTTGATGGCACTGCTACAACAACAAAGCTCAGTTCGCAACAATTTAGATGTGAATCAAATTGGTACACTAACTGGTTCCAACAATGTACACAAAGGTAATGTCTTATCCATTACTTGTAGTATAAGCAAGACAAGTCCAAATGAAAGGATCCTTGATTCAGGTGCCACGGATCATGTCACAACTTTCCTTCATTTATTTTCTTTCTGCAAGAAAATAAATCCCGTAACTGTTAAACTTCCTATTGGCCACACAATCATTGCAACTCACGCAAGCACAGTGCAATTCTCGTAGTCTTTATACCTTGAGAATGTTCTATACATACCTAGCTTTTAGTTCAATTTGATTTCTATATCTAAGTTGCTTTCTTCTTTACCTTGCAAGCTTATTTTCATGAATGATAAATGCTTTATCCAGGATATCCAAAACCTGCATAGGATTGGTACAGTTAATATGGTGGAAGGTCTTTATAGGCTCAAGATGCTTCCTTTTAAGCCTCCTAAGGAGTATAACTCCAGTTCTATTACAACATATGTTTCTACTAGTGTTTAAGCTCTTTTATGTAATAAAGTGCTAATAGACTTGTGGCAATTTTAGGCTTGCCCACCCATCTTTTGAAAGGTTTTTATTGTTAAAACAATCATACCATCTTCTTACAACTAATAAACAATTTATATGTGATACTTGCCATCATTCAAAAAAGAAAAAAGTTGTCATTCCCTGGCAGTGATTCTCATTCTTCCTGTGTTTTTGCTCTTATACATGTTGATATTTGGGGTCCTTGCAATGTGACTTCTTTAAATGGTTACAAATATTCTCTCACTATAGTAAATGACCATTCGAGGTTTGTGTGGATTATTCTTATGCATTCAAAAGTTGAAACACAAACACACTTAAAGAACTTTGTTGCTACTGCTGAGAGACAGTTTGATACAAAAGTGAAAATGATTAGATCAAACAATGACTCAAAATTCATTATGACACAATTTTTTGATGAAATTGGAATTGTACATCAAACTTCTTGTGTTGAAGCTCCCCAACAAAATGGAATTGTAGAAAGAAAGCATCAACATTTACTTAATGTTACTAGACCCTTGTTGTTTCAATCTAATTTGTCCTCTATTTTTTGGTTTTTTTCTTTAGTTCACTCTGTTGTTCTTGTTAATTGCATACCAACTCCTTGTCTTGGTAATAAAACTCCCTATGAAAAATTATATGGAACCTCTTATGACACTGCTTCTTTAAGAGTATTTGGTTGTTTATGCTTCACTAGTACCTTAACTGCCAACAGAAAGAAACTTGATCGAAGAGCTGCTACTTCTATTTTTTTGGTGATCGTGGACAGGCTGACGAAATCCGCTGTGCGATCTGACTACACCACTGAGAAGTTGGCCAAGCTTTATGTCAGGGAGATTGTGAGATTACATGGAGTCCCTGACAGTATTATCAGTGACAGAGATCCTAAGTTCACCTCTAGATTCCGGGGTGCACTTCAGGATGCTTTTGGTACCCAGCTTAGACTCAGCACAGCTTACCATCCTCAGACAGATGGTCAAACAGAGAGGACCATCCAGACTCTGGAGGATATGTTGAGAGCTTGTGCTTTGGAGCAAGGTTCTAGCTGGGACAGATATCTACCGCTGGTAGAGTTCTCCTACAACAACAGTTTTCATGCCAGCTTGGGCATGGCACCTTATGAGGCTCTGTATGGCCGACGGTGCAGGACTCCCATATGTTGGACAGAGGTAGGGGAGAAACAGCTCCTTGGACCTGACATGGTCCAAGAGACCTCTGAGCAGATCAAGATGATCAGAGACAAGCTAAGGAAGGCTCAGAGTCGGCAGAAAAGTTATTATGATCAGAAACACCGACCCCTGCAGTTTGAGGAGGGTGACCACGTGTTTCTGAGGTTGTCTCCAGTGACGGGCGTAGGACGAGTTTTGGGTGTGAGGAAGCTGAGTCCTAGGTTCATTGGTCCCTATCAGATCCTTGAAAGGATAGGACCAGTGGCATATAGGCTAGCT
>PYAF01002136.1:904821-915399 GCA_007407185.1 Glycine tomentella | reverse complement strand
TGGCATGGCAGAACCATCTGCCCTGTATAACACATATGGCGCGTGTCGCGCCACCCTTCAAGTGGGTCGCGCCATATGCCAGAACAGCCATAAAACTTGCATTTTTAAGCACCTTTCACCGGCTTTCTAACCTGAATCCCCGCGCTATCGCGCGGGGTTAAGCGCCGAAAAAGAAAAAGGATAAGGGTCCTTACAGTTGTGGAAGAGGACACCGAAGAAAGTTTAATGGTGGTTGGTGGTGGTGTGCAGTACCTTGTCCACCTCATATATTTCCAGCTTTCTTGTTGGAGTAAATGGTTTCAGTAACGAAGATGCACATAACAAAGGTCATGTGACTTGGTGAGATTTGAAAGTAATTTCATCAATTTACATCATCAGTTGGCACTTGGCACTTGGTACTTGGTAGATATGATGTGAAAGTATATGAAGTGACCAGGCGGTGCTGCATCTGCACTCTGCAGTCTATCAGAACTTCATAGCTTTATTTCTCTTTATTAATATTATTAATTATTAATTCGGTTGGTTCAGATTTCGATGGATCAAACTTCTTAGAATTGTGCCCGCCCGCATTGACCTGTTTAAAACTATTTTTACATCCGACTCAACCCGTCCAACCGCCTGAACCCACCCAGTAACCTTTTTATTTTTTTGGATAGACTGGATACGGGTTGGGTGTTGGTTGCATGCTCACCCCTAACTACCATATAGTATAGTTGGATTTATAGCCATGCGATAAAGTCATAAAATGTGCCTTTGAGTTTGGTAGGTACTTTGCGATCACAAATAACTCTTGATGTCTTTCTCCATTTTAGCCATCTTGCTTGTATACTATGTGTAACATCCTCATTATTTTCTCCATCATTTTGTATGATTGATTCTATATATTTAAACTTAGAAACTTGTGGTATGACATCTTCTCCCATTTTTACTTCAAAATCATTTTCTCTTGTCTCTTTCTAAAATTGCAATGCATATACTTTGACTTACTCCTACTTAAGCAAAAACCCTTTGTTTCCAAAGTTTGTCACCAAAGTTCAAGCTTAATGTTAATTGCTTCCTATGATTCCCACACTATGCTACATTTCTTTATGATCTTCTGTTTTTGTCTTTTAATGCTTTTGTCAGCACTTGATATTAATTAACATTTTTGAAGTTTTCAAAAATTATTAATTGCTGTGATTGCTTAATTTGGAACAGGAGGGTCTCGTAGAGATAAGGGAGGATTATGTGGAGAAAGACTCTAACGAAAGGGAATTTAAATCAGGCATGTTCTAGCCTTATACTGTTTTCCTTCCAAGATTTAAGGTTGATACAAGATGATAGTTTTTATTGGTCAGCAAATAGTGTATATTATAAACTAGCCTTTCATACAAGATATATGAGAGGCTATTAAAATGAAGTACATAACAGTAAGTAAAATAGAAGATAAAATGTGTTAACAGATCCTATACACCTGCCCCATACCAAAGAAAATCAGCAATGTCCCAATTTTCCATTGAGATAAAGTAAGCAACCCTTGCAGTATAACAAATTTAACCAAAAAGCCATATCCAGAAGAGCCAATTTCAGAACCATTAACGCAGTCCACATTATCAGCTGCAGTTTGCCCATTATTTACATAAAGCAACCATACATACTTTGCTTCCCATTCATACCAGAATGTTCAATGCTCATGCTGTCAAAACATTACCAGTTGACCACCAATTAGTCTTGACAACAAAGACAGTTTAGTCCACAGCACCAGAACAATCCGAAGAGGTATACTTCCCATACCAAAATACCATTACTCTTTAAAACGCCATACCTTAATAACAATTCTACAAAACAATGTTAGCTGAGTAAAATAGTTCCACCTCACTTCTATGTCACTTAACTACAGACACAGCACCGGTTGAGCTGTCCACTTGTATAGTGTGAGGCAGAAAAATCCCGTGTTCTAGCCGTCATCCACTTCTATGTTATGAATCTTATTGAGTCTAGCAGTTGGTCCTCCTCCACTACTGATTAAAAGTTACATCATTTCAAAGCTTCCACGATGACCATACAATGGCAGCCCATATTCCCCACCATCTAACTCTTTTTTTCGTCCCTGATACAAGATAATAGTTGACGTTCATTATAAATTGGAAGCTGGCAGAGAGAAGGCTGGAAAGTCTAAATAAGTTCAAGTCTTTTGTCTAAGATTTTGAATTTATAAAGATTATTCAAATAACAATAATTGTCATACTCTGGCAAGCAAATAAAAATAAAATTTAGCTTTACTTTGATGTTTACATTCACCATCTTTGTTGGCATTAGCATGTATGATTTGATTATTCTAATGGGTCTGCAGATATTTGTTTGGATTTGCATGGAAGATTTGAAATTCTTTATCTTTCATTTTAAACACCATATTTTTGTTTTCTATTTTATGATACACAAATTGCAATGCTACTTACAATTTCTTTTTCCATCTTTTACACTTTCAGATACTACTTATAGTTTCAAACATATGATTTATTCAAGTAATTTTTTATATTTCAAATCAGTTATGTAAAAAACATGAACTTTCAAATGGATACTCATGTGCAGTAATACATGTTGATAGACAACTGTTTATAACTATGTTTTGTTTTGCATGTAATAGACAACCATTTATTAACTATTTTTAGTATAGTAGTGTCAGAATAATTTTATGCTTTTTTTCAAAGTTGAAGAATATATATTTTTCTTTCATTAAACAATTTTCATTGACTTCTAATCGTCATTTTCTTTCTGACTTAATTGCTCTATATTTGACATTGAATGTGAACCATAATTTATGTTTATCATTTGTAGGAAGCACATACAAAATATGGAACATGTCACATTTTAAAAATAATAGGATATGTGACATGACATAGCTAGGACACTAGACACATTCAATAGAAAACCTTAATTTACTATAATAGTATAATCATAAATGAAAATCTTATACATGAAGTCCCAAATTCTTAGCATAAAAGTTATGTGTCAAGTTATAAGTGTCTGCCAGTGTTGAAGCTGTGTCCAAAAAACAAAGGCAGACACTGCACAAACACATATCCCTGTCTCTGCCATTGTTCCGGTGTTGCGTGTTGGAGACCATTATAGCTACCTTCCTTCAATGGAATTAATTGGCAGATTCGTAGGTCATTTAAAAATCAGCTAAATCATGCATAGCAGCTGGATGTCTAAAGTAAAGAGTCTATGTGATTGTACAGTTGTAACTTTGTAAATCTGTTATTTTCTCTTTAATTAGGCTATATATATGTATCTATGTATGGCAGTCTAGCTTATTTATAGGGAAAATATTGACTTGTATTAAAAAATATTTGCATGCGAATTATCCGCTAGAGAACACAGATGTTTTACACTTTCTCTGAGCATGACAGTTCCTGCTGTGTGTGTGTTTATTAGATCATATCTCTTTTGTTCAAACTTTATTTCATATATTAGTATAGATTATAGAACTATGCTCTGACCAATGACCATACTTGTAAATATGTTCGCAATTTCAAAATGTTGAATGATGAAATTATAATAATATTTTTCAGGTCCACCGCAGCAAGATGCTCCTAATTTGGAAAATGCTATGGTTAATGATGGGGAATATGCCCATATGCTGGCAATAATGGATGAACTTGAGAAAGAAGAGCTTGCTGCAGAAAGTGGCAATCATAGTGATCAAAATGATGAAAGTACTGGGGATTTGGATGAGATATCATATCAGGGACATATTGACAACAATCTCCAAAATTCAAAAGTAATATATCGGATTATTTTGTTGAATTCTGGTTTAGAAATCTTGTTTAGAGGCTGAGCAAATGGACTGTGATATTTCATGACTCATTTTCTATGACTGCTCAAACAGGATGTTCATCAAAGTAAACTACTGGACCAGACTAATAAACAAATTATAACAGCCGAGCTTCCAAAAAAGCACGATCATAAAGAAGATATAACTGATCAATTGAATGTAAGATACTATCTTTCTTTATTATAGTTCAGCTTTAAAGTTGTTTAGGTATGCTATGTAACTCATTAGCTGAAAAATCATGCTTTTGCATTCCAATTTTCAAAATGCAGTTTGCTAGCCTGGAAGTGGAACCTAGGGTCAGAGGTTAGTCCTCAATAACTTACATCTCATTTTCTTTGTGTCTGCACGTTTTGTTGTTATGTCTGTTGTTTTGCATCCATTCTAAAATTAATTTTTCCATTGGGTCTGAACTATCAGAGAGGGAAAATTTTGCAGAATCCATTGATCCTAGTGAAAAGATTCCTGTTCACTCTAAAGAAAAGTCAGTTCAAGCAACTACTGCATCAAAAACTGAGGTATGCTGTTTTTGTGATGAAATTTCCCTTATAATTCTCTACTTGTTGCATAGCGGTTTATACTGCTTTGGAAGCAAATGTAAATACTGCCTTGCTCTGCGTTGAGATAACAGACTAATGTCTATTTTCTAGTTGGAAGCAAGATGCAACTTTATTATTTTTTCAGTATGTCTTTCACTGTATTGAGGTTTCATTATTCTCTTTTCTCTTAAATAATTCAGACTAGAGTGGTGGCTCTTGGTATCCCTTAATTCCCTGCTTCTTATGAACCTCCACCACAAGGTTATCAACATTGGCAAGGTTACAAATCGGCAACTATTGAGTTGTATTAACTTCTGTTTGTAAGCATAACACAGCTCTGAAGGACTCGAGACAGTAATCTAATTGGAGGATACTTGGGTGTCAAGTTAAAAGCTTTAAATGAGAAAGCTAGAGTTAGGAATTAATGAAGACTGAAATTTTGATATTAGAAATTTAGTGAACATATGTTAGACTTAGAGTACGGTTGTATGGAAACAAAAAGGAGGTATTAGAGCTTTGATCATTACTCTTGATCAGTGATATAGAATGTTTCAAAGAACTTGACAGAAATCTATTCGGGCACTTTCACTTTACAACATGTTGATTTCAGAAGAATTAGTCCTTAACATGTACAATTATTTTCCTTTTCAGGTTCGAAACCAGACTTCACAACCCTTATTTGACAGTCGCAAGGTGTGTTCACACTTCATAAATTTTTCCCTCATTAGTCATTTAGTCTTGATGTCTTGATGCCCTGCAACAAGCAGCAGCAGATAATTTTGTCGAATAAATATTTTCTGCAGGCTTTTACAGGCTCTATTATAGAGCATGCTGAAAATATACAAACTGCAAGAGAACAAAGTTCAGCTTCATCACGGGTAGATTTAATTTACCGATAAAAAGATTTTATAATCATGGTTTTTATACATGATGCTTTGCAATTTCATCATTGACTTAAATATATGCTAATCATTAGTTTGACCTTAACAGGATTCTGGTTCTCAATCTTCAAAACCAGTCTCCAGATTCAAAATGCAGAGAAGATAGCTACAAGATGAGAAGGTTGGAACTTTTTGTATTTGGCGATCTAATTGTGTAACATCCATGATTCTAGGATGTGCTGCTTTAGATCAAAAGTGGAAAGAGTGAAAATGGGATGAACCGTTGGGTTTTGAGTAATGAAAAATTTAGGACCTGTTTGATTCTCCTCATTTTTTCATAAAAAAATTCTAAAACATTTTCACACTATTCAACAATTAAACTTTCATCTAAAATCGATGAAGTTTGAAAACTATTTCCAAGTGTTTAAAGAACCGAAAAATAGGAACAGTTGTGAGATGTTTTTTTTTTTTTTTTCATTTTTTTCCTTCTGCTTTCTTCAAGTGTTTTTGTTAAAGTGCTCAAGGGACAATTTTTTTAAAACGACAATGTGCTAAGGGGACAAATACTTTAGAATGTGTTTAAGGGTTAAACACATTTTAGAAAATAGAAATCTGTTTTTGAAAACAGTAAAACAATGGCTAATGCCCTTTCTTGGCAGAAGAAAAAAGTGAAAGAAATGAAGATAAAATTTAACATTCCTTAAACAAAGAATGTAGTTCAAACAACAGACAGCCTGTTTTATATAATTGTAATTGAAATAGTGTATAGTATGCATAATTTCTGAAGCGTGAGCCATATAGATGTTATTTTAAAACATAAGTTGGTGCCAACCTTGTCGCATATTTACTGATTTGTCCCCTTCTTTCACTTATCTTCCTCTTTAAATTTGGTACATTATTCTTTAGAAACCTTTTGCAATTAAGTAGCCAATACAATCACAAGTGTTCTTAATCTAACTATAGCTAGTAATGAAAACAGTTTAATTTTCCTAACTTTTTGTTATTATTTATTAATATTTTTTTGTTTTCTTCAACTTGTCCTTTTTTAAAATTTATATTTTGAGTAGCAAAGATGAGAAATTTATTTTACTATAAAAATATTTTACTTTTTTATTAATCCTATTATTATCTAACTACCTTAACTTATTTTTTGTAGTGATATTCATCTATTTAAGTTGTTTTCTAGCTAATTTTTGCATTTCTTTTACTTTTAGTACATTTAAAGACCATTTCAAAATTCAAGTACATATGTATAATAACAATAATATTTCAATTGAAAGGTAATTTTGTTAAGGATTAATTTTCTTACGATATTTGCACATTGCATGGCTTAATGTCTAGTGGATAATTATATATATGACCTTAAAGGAGCAAGGGAAGATGCAAGTGGTTATTGAATTTTCTCTTTCTTTGGCAACATTTCTTGTATATAAAGCCGGTGGAAATTGTAACATCTCCTAGTCCCTTTTCTCCTTCTGGCGGTGCAAAGGACCATTGAATAGATGTTCATAACTTAAAAACCAAAGTTTTCTGTTTATGGTGGCTAGTGGCTACTTTATTTGCTGTTGAAGTTTAAAGGGAGAGGAGCTATATTATTTACAATAATATGTTATGACCCTTTAAGCATAGGCATTGCCTTAATTTAGAAGAATGGTTAATATGAAAAAAATTGAGAAAATAGCATTGTGAAATATACTGTGGAAAAGTATTGTATTAATAATATAACTCAAACTTAAATCATATACCTTGAAGTAACATTTGAAATACCATTTTTTATTAATAATCATTTCATCATGCCATAAGGCATGAAGTAACATCAAGATTCATGAAATGTAAACGTTACAAAGTTTGGAACTCAACTAAACAAGCTACATTTAACATATTCAATCTGTGAAAAGGAATTACCTAACTGTTAGACTATACATTCATATGTACAAAATTTTACACAATAAATGTTTTGGTACTGTACGTAATGATACATGAAGACCTTTTGCCATCCATTCACAAGAATCACCCTTCAACCATTAGGTATTTTTTTTCTTCTTGTAGTCAAGAAGCACCTTTTGTCTCTCGAGTGGAGTCGCTGATAGTAACCATTTGCTAAAAACAAGCTCTCCCATGCCCATAGACTGAGCAAGGAGACTATATTGGGTTCTCTTCCTTTCATCAATCAAAGACACTTTCTGTTTTTTAGGTGCACAATCTGGTTTTTTTCTTTGGTGGTCCAAAGAGATGCTTGGCTTGACTAGGCCATCATCTAAGGGGATGCTGGTATCTATTTTCTCTTGAATCCCTGGGCCGAAGTTGACGACATCTTCATTGCGATGAGTATAGACAACGCCTAAAGATACAAAACATCAGTTGATTAAATGGAAAATCCACTGTGCCATTATGGCTCAAGTCTTTTGTCATGGCATAGTTAAAGGAAATATAAAGTTCCATAAAATGCAAAAAACAAAAAACCCACTTTTTACGTATATGTTTATGTATATGTAGATATGTCATGACACCAAACAAAATGACTGCCACTAAAAGTCTGCCTGCTATGATATAAATGATATTTTAGGAGGCCCAAGAGAAATAAAGTTGTTATTTCACTAACCTCCTGTTTTCTCATTTGACAATATTTTTATGATAAAAGAAACCAAGGAATTTCATAGTGGATTAGATTTAGGAGATATGAAACACACCAAGGTCTTCAAGATCTGGTTTACTTGTTGCATCTCTCGGAAATTTATTACATAATCTGGTTTCTGACTCCAGTGCTGACAAACCTGTTTCTTCTTCTGACAGATTTGTTTTTTCTGTTTCATGCCCATGTTCTTCATGCAATTCAATGATCTCACTGGTAAATAACTTATCAGATAAATCTCGAAATAAATTGGAAATTCCAAAAAGCTCTCCTTGAAATTCCTTGCAGTCCTGCAAGCAAAGAAAGTTATTGTTTAGAGTCATTTTAAAATAAATATTCAAAATAGCAATCCATAAAAAAAACACCAATATTCAGATCAGATAAAACAAAGTTAAAAAAAAGCAAAACCAAAATACATAGAATTTGGTACCTGGACACCTTCAAAATATCGTTTTTCCATCTTCCCACAGACAGCAATGTTTGAGAGCTGCTGCTTGTACACCTGACGAGAGTATACAAGTTCTTCAAGTGAACCAGCTGCAAGAAGACGGAACACCATGACATGCCGCTTCTGTCCAAAACGAAAGGACCTATCCTGAGCTTGTAAGTCTTGTGCAGGGTTCCAGTTGGGATCAAATATTACAACCCGGTTTGCACTGACAAGGTTCAATCCAAGCCCACCAGCACGAGTTGATATCAGGAATACCTAAAATAATAAACAAGCCCCCAATCACAAATTGAATTGGAAAAATGCTTAATCAACTATTAGGTTTGAGATATACTTGTTTGGTTGGACTTGAGTTGAAATCATCAACCAGAGATTGACGTAAATTAGTTGGAGTGGAGCCATCAAGTCTTGAGAAGCAGTAGCCTTTTCGTATGAGTAATTTCTCCAGTATGTCCAGCATCCTGGAAAGAGTAGCTCAAAGTTAAATAGCAGAAAAAAAAAATGTTTAGACCAGTTTACTAATGCCAGCAAAGTTCAGTGCTTTGGTCATCTTAAGATGGAAAGCCACCATTAGGGCATCAAGGCAATAAATAAGAGGAAGTTCTCTACAGTACAACCTAGACTTATGCATTTAAGTTTGAAAGCAGAAATCTAAAAAGACATATATTTGAGTAAAATAACTTGAATTTCACCATAGTCCAAAATCCATCCCAACTTAAAAGGCAACCAGAAAAATTATCAAACATGATTTGAAGGGTGTATTACTTATTCACCTTACAGAATAGCTAAACAAAAGAACTTTGTCACCCTGTGAAAACCATGAGTACAATAATTTTTCAAGTGCTCGCATTTTTCCACAATGTGTCACATCACTGAGGCCCATGAAGCTTTCATTTTGTGTGTTCCCCCCCACTAAATCAATATCAGGGCCAAAGACAGCAGCAGCAAACTCTGCGTCTTTACTTTGTTTGTCAGGATCATCTTTGGGGTTTGGCTTAATCAGCTCAAGGTGGTTGCTTATCTAGCAAAAAGATACATAAACAAGAGTAACATTAAAATGATGTAAAGATGCATCATGAGCAGGATCATAAACAAGTTTCCTCATGTAAGTAGACCATTAATAGAGTATATGACTCTTAGAATGTGGGTTTGGATCTAAGGGTCTAACTCAACCCCAAAAGCTAACTCATAGGGTGAGGGTTATATACTCTATCTTGGCACTATCTCTAGCCGATGTGGGACTTGAGTTTTCCCCAATACACCCCTCACACCTAGCACTTTTAGACTTTGATACGTGGATAATATGGTGGGTGACTCGTTAATAGATCTAGGATATGCTTTGGTATCATCTTAGAATGTGAGTTTCGACCTAACTCGACCCCAAAAGCTAGCTCATAGGGTGAGGGTTGCCCCTCACTTATATACTCTATCTTAGTACTATCTCTAACCAATGTGGGACTTGGATTTTCCCCAATAATGACCAATTAATTACCTATAAGCAAAAAGTTAAAAAAAGGAAACCATTTTTATAAATATAAGGATTGCAGTCTGGTGGCATTAAACAATGAGCAACATCGACCACCATAAAATAAAGAGTGCTTGAGTTTCACTTGCAAGATTTAAATTTATTGTCAAACCATATACTTTTCAAACTGAATATTCATATCCTTGTCATCATCTACTTATCCCTATAGATAAAAAAGTATATATTTTTCTCACATTAAGCCATTGCCTTCCCTTCTCTTCCCTGTTACAATTGAATTGAATCATAATAAATATTTTGCTACAATTTCAAAGCAGAAACTCCTACAAATAAATAAAGTTGCAACTAATGTCCAGTGCTATGAATAAAGTAGCTCTTAACAACATATTTTGCAAGGACAGTATAATAAAAAATAGAGCCAGAAATTTAAAAGATCTCATTCAACCTGTTGGAGCTTGACAAGGCATGGAAGGACAAGGCAAAAGGGGCATGAATCACAACCATCAGGGTTATCTCTATGCAGGTAAGGCCATATAGCTCCATCTGGTACTATCCTCTTGCAACATTCCACTTGAGTAAGAAGGCTACCACAACTGCAAGGCAGGTTCTTATTTATAAGGCATTGAATGTCAGGAAGCTGTAACATTCTCCTGTAAACACGTTTTTGCACATCACTCATTGCACAAAACACAATGTTATCTTCCTTCCCCATCATAAGATGCCCAATGGTCTCTTCCTTTGTCCTTCTCAACAGATATTTATGAAGAACTGCCACAAGGTG
>PYAF01002136.1:885716-904721 GCA_007407185.1 Glycine tomentella | reverse complement strand
CTCACGAAAGTGTTCCCGTGTTCCAAGGGATCCAGGTGCAACCCAATCAAAGAGATTGAACAATTCCATGATCTTATTTTGCATTGCAGTCCCAGTGAGACCATAACGTCTTAGGGTTTTAATTTCTAAACATGCTTTATAGAGTTTCGATTTCTCATTCTTAAGTCGATGAGCCTCATCAATAATCACAATGTTCCAGCTGATATCTAACAAGGAACTTCCATGAATCCTGTATGTGTCAAAACTAGTAATGAGTATCTCCACTTCATTTGCTTCTAATTTATCATAGATCAGGTCCCGGTTTGCACCATGATAAATGGAAATACTGAAGTTAGACCACTTGGAGAATTCGATCTCCCAGTTGTGGATAACAGAAGTTGGGCAAATTATTAATGCATGATCTCTTTTCTCTATGCAGTTTTCATTTAGAGTAGAATGTCCTTCTTTACCAAAGACGGCAGCAAGAAATGCTATTGCTTGAATGGTCTTTCCAAGACCCCTGTTTCAAATTTCAATATCTCAAAAATGAACTTCAACTTGGTAATTCACTAATTAATAATTACAGCTGAAATGTAATGAAATGAACCAAATTTACAAAAAAACAGAAGTATAAAAACGTAACAACAATATAGACAAAAAACAGAAGAAAAGTCCACATATTTATAGGGCTCAAATAGGATCAGAAGATGCAACTTGTGGTCTATGACTTCAGAAAACAACTCAAAGAAGATATAAAGATGAGGAGTACAGGCATTTGTTGAACTGGTGAAAAGGCCTAAGAAAAAAAAATAGAAAACTTCTCAGTATTGAAAGCCATTAAAAATTGGAGATATAAGGTCGGCTTAGTGGTAAAAGTAGGAGGGAGGGAGGGAGGGATAAGTCGTGGATTCAAGTCCTCCCGCTAACAAAAACTAACATATTAACAATTAACATTTGCTGATGAAAAAAATGACATTAAAAATTTAAAACAAGAAGCAGTTGACCAAAATTAAGTAAAACTAAAACATTAAACTTTATGAAAATATAATATAATAATAATAATAAAAAATTACCTTTTAAGTTAAGTTGAAATACTAAATCTTTTTATCTTGAAGTAGCTACAACATTATTGTCATGTATTTTGAACGAACGCTTTTTTATATAGTAAGGATATTACGAACATTGAATTCCATCAGTCCATGTGTAGGAGCAGCAATATCATTACATGATCCATAATAGTATGGGAAAATGGATTTTACCCCCTTAAACATTACCATTTTTCAACTTATTTCCCTAAAGTTTATTTTTTGCTCAGTTAACCCCCATGTACTTTGGTTTTAAATAAAAACATTACATTTTCAGTTAAATGAAATCAAATGGAAGCTAATCTACAAACACTTGAAACCAAACTTCAAAAGGATTAAGTGATAAATATACAAACTTCAAGGGGTTAAGTGATAAAGAAAAAAATTGTTTTTGAAATGGTAAGGATATGTGGTGAGAAAGTGTCTCATGTTCAGTTTCATTTAACCAAAAATGTAACATTTCACGGAAAAAAAATAGAAATTCAAGAAGACAAAAAGATGCTGCATAAGAGGAACCAAAGAGAGAAAGTAGAAGGATACAAATTGTAACTCACATGTCATCTCCAAGTATGCCTCCATGGTTGTTCTTGTACAAACCATACAAAAACCTCACTCCCTCTCTTTGATGCTCAAGCAGTCTACAGTTTATAGATGCAGGAACCTGAAACAGTGAAAACAGCTCACAACAACATTCAATCTTGTTTCAAATTTACAAAATCTAAACATCTGCTAATAGCACATTTTGCTACCCACAATAATTTCTATAAAATCCACATCATTCAATAAATTCATAAACACTGTGCAATCTATTCGCTACTCAGTACCATGATTTTTTTTTTTCATATTAAATGATATCCAATTATCCTGCGCATAAATACAATCACTGTGGTGACTATAACTAGAGGGAACCAGGCATTCACATTCACAGTCGTAAATCTACACCATTAGATGATGATCAATTGGTTCAAATCTTGGATGCATATTTTATGTCTGGTTTACCAACATAAAACACAACTTGTCTGATCTCCATCCAACAATTCAGTTGAATTCGCTGACCACCTGAATGCGGTAAATCCTTTTTTTTTTGTGAACTTAGGGTATCCCCAAGTTGGGAGCCAACATCTAATTTTTCAACACAATGAGATCCATTTTAAGTGTTTGTTTTTCTGTTGAACAAGCTCCAAGTTCAAGGAGAAGTAACAATGTGTTGCTTCTCACAAAATGATGCATCAGAACGCGTGCTGATGGATTGAAATGGTAAGGCAAACACATTTTTTTATTGGCAAATGTTAGTTGATAATATTATTAGTTTTTGTTAGCGGGGGATTCAAACCCGCGACCTCCCTCCTTCCCTTCTCCCTTCGCCACAAAACCAACCTTTATATCTCCTGACAAACCCATGCTTAAGAGCTGACCTCTCCCAACATAAGTTTTTTTCATATGCACAACAAATCTTGGATGAAACTTCTAACCACATGCTTAAGGGGCAAGATTATTTGTCAAATATACCACTATGGTTGAATGCGTTAAATCATAACTAGAGAGTATGAGGGATTAACACCTGCACCACGGGAAATTCTCCATGCGAAGACAACAGAAGAGGCTCAAAGGGTCCAGTGTGATCAAATTGAAACTGTGGCAATTTGTGTGAAGCGAATTTTGTTATCTTTATCTCAGGTTCTTCTTCTTTTTCTTTTTGTTGTTGTTGTAGGGTTTTGGAGTCTGTTTGGGTTAGTGAATCGTCGAGGCGGCGAAGCTGGTGGGAAAGAGAGGATTTAGGGGGTTTTCTGAGGATTGGGAAAAGGGAATCGCTTTCGCGGAGAATTGAATTGGGCTGTTTTTGGGTAATTGATGAAGAAGAAGAGGGTTTTAGGGTTGAACAAGGTCGCAGAGATTCCTTCAGAGCCCGCAGTGACATGGATTCTTTTGTTGCGGCGCAAAGTTTTTGAATTTTGATGACAAAAGAAAACCTTCGTTTTCAGAGCTGCAATTCTTCTTGTTAACCGCCAAACTCAATTTCGCTTCCCAAATTCGATTTTCTGGTGCCTTTTCTCCAACGTTGCCCAAGGCCAAGGTTTTTTTGTTACAGAATATTTTATTTTATTTTGAGTAAATAACCAAATTCACACATGAAATTATGATGCAAATTAATCCTGAAAAAATAGAAAATATAAATTCAAATTTAGTCTTTCCATGAAAACAAAATGTCATAAATTAATCGTTGTTATTAAATTTGAGATTATTTTATTATTAAATTATAATATTCAAATATTAATTTGACACTGTTATATTTTTAAGATCAATTTAACATAAAACTACAAATTTTAGTCATTAGTGTATTATCTACAGCATAAATTTATTATTTTTTTAAACATTTAAAAATTAAATTTAAATTTTTCATCTTTTTATAATTAATTTATTAGTATTTTATACTTTTATGGACGAATTCCATGATTTACCTTTTTTTTATTTTTGTGTAAAATATATTGTAAAATTCAATAATCAATCCGTCAATGTTCAATATATATTCATTTTTATTTAAAAAACATTTCATCTTTATTTTATTACAATAAAAGTAAATATGTCGGAGAAGAAGATCTTATGCAATTGAGCGAAAAAAATTTAGTGATTTTTTTTTCTATTTTTAATTCATAAAATTATATAGTATAGTTATTAATGTACATAGAACAAGTATATTTTCTAATTTAAAATAATTAAATTAATTATTAATTATTATTATTAACACATGTGTATGTTTTAACTAAGGTAATTAAAAATATTTTACATTATTCCTTTTAAAAAATATTTTAAAATCGTTATTTTATTTTTGTCTTTATTATAATTAAAGTAGAAGATGCAATTGCGTTGAGTATACTGTTTCTAATCTTTGTTGAATACCTCTCACGCGAGCTTATAATTCCTTTTTACCTCCCTGTTAAAAACAAGAGAGTCAGAGAGTCATGACATGTTTTAGTGCATGTTTAGTTTTTTATTGTAAAATTATATTTGAGGCAAAAATTATTTTACCCATAAATAAGATTATTGTTTTTTAAGTTAATTTTATTTTTATTCATTGAATTTATATTAAAACACACACCATAATAATTTTATTTTAACTTTACGTCGATGACAAATTTTATCCATTTTACTCATGATCTAGACTGATTATATTATAGTCCTTTCTAAGTCTTAATTCTAATTGTTTTGTTAAAAAAAATAAAATCTAATTCCTCTTCTTTTTTAGCTCCCAATCTAATAATTAATATCCCAGAATGACTTTCTCTTTACAGAAAATGAATTCAATCAATTATGTCCAACCAAATCCTGTATCATTGCATCTTTCCTCAGATTAACCATTCAACCTAATTTGATTTCAAATCAAGTCCTCAATTTTTCCATCTTTCCTTAAGCCAATCAAATTTTGATTTCCAAAGCATTTCAATTTTCCTCAAGTACAAAAATATCAGCTAAAAAAATCATATGAACCTAAACACTCTAACAAGTTTAAAATTATTATTATTATTATTATTATTATTATTATTATTATTATTTTTCTTTCTCCAAATGTTTCTTTTATTCATTTTAAAATTATGTCAAAACAAGAAAAAAAATGTTTCAAGTCAAAATTAAGTGCTGATAAGGAAGTTTTATATTTTTTAAAATGATAAATTTAAATGTTATTATGTGCAATAATTGATCAGGTTGGAATGGCCAGAAACATGACTTGGAAAAGGAGCAAAATAAGACTGAATTTAAAGAACTTTTTTTTAAGAGATTAAATCAATTTCATTATAGAACTTGTTTACAGCTGATTTTGCCACATAATATTTAATTACGAAATAAAAGTATTTATGTGCAGGTAAGATTGATTTTTTTTTTAATTTAGATAGATTTTTTTTTATAGATAGACGTAACATTGAATTTAAAAGAACTAGTTTACATCTTATTTTGTAATACCTTATAAAATAAATATATAGTTATATAAATGTTTGAGAAAATTTACAAAAATAATTTAAATATATCGATAAACTTTCGTTTTAACTTATATATTCTAATAAACTTTCTATAATAATTCATAAAAATAACTTACAACTTATATAAAAATAATAAGTTATCCTTATTTTATTTTCAATTATAAAAACAATTTATATGTAAAATTAATATCTGCTTAAGAAACAGTTATTTAATAAATACAGTAATTAATTAATCGAATTATTTACTAAAAATACCCTAAAGTCTAATTTATAAGACTTATAATATATATGCAGTTTGATCAAATACATATATATATATATATATATATATATATATATATATATATAATCTATGGCTTTCATTTTTTCTCTTTCAATCTTACACTTTCCTAAATGTGTCTATAACACCTTAGTACCCTTACAAGGATATCCAAAGGTCAAATAAATATATAAATACGTATATTTATTTTCTCTTTTTCTACTATATTTTTTCCTTTTTTATTATTATATTGTTTTCTTCTTCTCTTTCTTTTCATCCGACACACTCTTTTTTGGTACAGGCTAATTTCGCGAATTTCTTTGGTACATTCATTCCATATACACTCTAAGATGAGGTGTATATTTATCATCATTATCCCCTAAATTAAACCGAAAAATGAAATATAAACTGACAAAAGTGTATATATTACCGTTGAGTCAAGACCTTACAAGCGATGTCCAAAGTTCAAATAAATATAAATTCGTATATTTATTTATTTTCTCTTTCCTATTTTTTTTTATCATATTCTTTTACCATGATGATATTAGTATAAAATATTTACAACTTTATTAATGGCTATTTCTATATAAATAAAAAAACCCATCTTACTATATTTTTAGTGAAATCTTTAAAAGACTGAAATTAGTTAAAGAGATGGAACTAGATACTACTTACCAACAAAAACTTACAAGTACTTGTTGATCTTCTCTTTCTTTCCTCCCATAGTCTAAGATGAGGTGTAAATTTATCTCTATATATCCCTTGAAATAAACAAAAAAATTATGAACTGAAAGGAAATTTATAATAATATTACCGTTAAGTCTACTACAAGTGGCCAAGTGTAGATGCAGTATTACTCAAAAAAATTAACCACAGAAACAAACTCTCGAAACGCCCCCACTACTTTTTATGACACTCCTGATTCCTATATAATGCCAGCAAATACATTACCATAATATTACCCATCAAAGCATTTTCCATGCTCTAATCCCCAACGGTTACCTCTTCTCAACCCTCACTATATATATTACCCTATCTCCCTTCACAAATTTCATCATCTCTTTCTCTAACTCTCTTCTTATTCGAATACCACCAATTTATCAAGCTCAGTTTTAATTTTTCAAATGGCAATATTCCATAGGTTTCTGTGGCTCTTGATTTTGATGGCTCCTATGGTGTTGCTTCAAGTTGTGGCTAGGCAATTTGATGTTGGTGGCAAAGATGGGTGGGTGCTGAACCCTACCGAAGACTACGATCATTGGGCTCAAAGAAACAGATTTCAAGTCAATGACACTCTTCGTAAGTGCATTACCTTTTTCATTTTCAACATATATCAAATTTAGATTAAAGTACCTCCATTACTTGTTATAAGAAATATACATTATATTTTTTTTTTCTTATAATAAATAAAAACTGAGGTAATACTTCATTACATTATATCCAAGTGGTTTTTTTTATGAAGAGATTTAACTCGTCTAGTAAGCAGCATATAAGTGAGTTATTATAAACTTTTTGTACTTGAATTTGATTTCTACATATAAAAAAATTGTTTACATTCTCTTCTTATTTTTGAATTTGAGTTATTATATGTTTCCTGAGGTTCCTCTTTTTTCCCTCACTTCTCACCCTTTTTAATGAAAAGAAAATCAGATACAGATTTTTTTTTTCAAACAAAAAATATGTATGATCAGAATTAATTTTTTGTGATTTACTAGTATTTTTTTTTTCAAACGTTTACGCAATGGAACCGTTAAATGAAGAACTATATGACTTATTTTTATCTTTGATAAATCAAATTTAAAACGCATTTGAATTCGAGTCATTTAATTTCCATTCAACTATTATGCTGGCTGCGTTAATGCTTGATACTAAATTGATATTAATTTTGCTTTTACATGAAAATTGTAAAATCGAGAAAAACTTAATAGAATATATGTTAATTAGTTCTTATTAAATTTTATTTTGTTGTTGCATGCATGCAAAAGATTTCAAGTACAATAAAGGGAGTGATTCTGTTGTGGTGGTGAAGAAGGAGGATTTTGATTCATGCAACATCAACAACCCCATACAAAAGATGGACGGTGGTGATTCAACCTTCCAACTTTCCAATTCTGGCCTTTTTTACTTCATAAGTGGCAACCTTAACAACTCCAAAAACGGTCAAAAGCTCATTGTTCTTGTCATGGCTGTGAGGCAACCAATTCCTAAGGCTGCGCCGCCGCCGGCAAGCATCCTACCACCGCAGAAGATTCCGGCAACCGGTTTGACTTCTCCGGCACCGACACCGACGACGGACAAATCGGGTTCAGGGAGGGTTGGTGTGAGTGTGAGTGTGGGGATTGTTTTTATGTTCATTGCCTTTGTTGGGTTGGTTTAGTGTGTTGGTGTGGCCTATCGATGAGGACTTGTGGTTTGAACTAATGGTAAAAAATAATGATTGTTTCCCCCATGATTTGTACTTTGTATTATATGGGTGTTTTGATTTGAACTTTGTTCTTTTTGTTTAGGATTTCTTTGATTGATCTTTGTTTTGATTTGTTTTTTTTTTTTTTTTTTTTTTTTTTTTTTTTTTTTTTTTTTTTTTTTTTTTTTTTTTTTTTTTTTTTTTTTTTTTTTTTTTTTTTTTTTTTTTTTTTTTTTTTTTTTTTTTTTTTTTTTTTTTTTTTTAATGTTGTGATGGAATGGTTGTTGATGCATAACTCACAAATTTTACATTATTTTATTGTAATTAATTTTGTGTTTTTTTTTACGTCTTCATCTTTTTTTACGATGTATTCTTTTAGTTTCTTTTTAAGTGTTTGATTGTTAACAAGAAATTGTTTCCATTTATATAACGTTTTCAAAGTTCAATAAAATGTTAATTTTTTTTTTCAATTATACTCTTATTGTCATTACTTAATTATTTTAACCTATTTTTTATAAATTAAATAATAAATAATTTAAAAGTTCAAAGATAAACTGACCACTTATTGGTCAAAACTTTAGTGGATACTTACTTGACCAAAATTTCTACCCTCACAGTCTCCATAAAATAGGTGAACTGACCAGTTTTTGGTCAAAACTTTAGTGGTTACTTGACCAAAATTTCTACCTTCTCATTCTCATCTACTTCCAAAAAAATTACGTATTCCCAACCAAGTATATTTTTTAATGATAATACTTGTTGTGAATCAACGGTGAATTAGTGCTTCCCACAAGCATTAAAGACACTCAAGAGAGAGAGAGAGAGAGAGAGAAATTGATTAGAATTAGCGCTATTACTACTTTATGGAAACATGTAAGAGAAGTGACATGAGAAAGGCTTAGGAAAATTAATTACTCACAATTTCACTAAAAATCAAAATGGTATAGTGGGAGTAAATAGGTTTCCTTGGTTAGAGTGTAAAAACCTTAAACGACAGTTATAAAAAAAAACGCATGGAGTACAATAATAGAATTTGAACATAAAATTTTGTGAAAATTACTTAATTAAGTTAATCTTTAGGTAGATCCTAGTGAATTACTTCATCTTTCTCTCTTCTTTTTTTTTTATTCATGGAAGGGCCTCGTGTGAATTACTTAATTAGGTTAATTCTCGCGAGCAGTATTTTAAAATTTGTGAGAAAGTAATATGAAAGTATTTTTTTTCTTTTGCTTTTTAGTAGACGACAATAAAAGTATGGAAAATGGTAAGTAGTGTTTTTTTTTTATACGAAACATAATGTTATGGTATTTCATTCCTAAGTTGAACATGGATACAAGTGGGAATGATATCAAAGATTTGACTGCAAGCATCGTAAAGAATTGACTTGCTTACAAAACTCACTCTTAAGTTTGGAATCAATTTTAAACTATCACATTTTCTTATGAGAGATGATAAGGGAGTGTGAGCTGAAATCTGTTTATTGAAATTGTCTATTACCATTTTTGAGTCTACTTCAAAAATCACATTATTGAGTTAAATTGAATGGATGACTGAATTGTTTGATATAGTGTCACTTTTCTGTTTATCGAATTGTTTAACATGGTCTAGTGCTAGTGTTGGAGTGTGTTGTTGTGCGTGCTGCTTGCTGTTGAGAGTGGTAGTTCATCACTGCATCAAAAGAAATATCAGTAGGTTTGGCAATCTGTTGCCACAATGTCTCATTCTTACGTGTCCATATGCACCACAAGGACATTGAGAAGCGCGCTTTTCTTGGTTCATCTAGTTGCTTCAGCTTGATATCATATTTCTTGAGCTTTATAATGTAATAGTTAAATTAAGATAAGAGTATTTTAGTGTTAGATTTTGAAAAAAAAATCTTAATTCAATATCTGATTTTTATTAAATCTTTTAATAAAAAAAGTGAAGAGATATTTAATATAAAGAATGAATTCTTCTAGAAGAACCTTCAAAATCTCTGCACATTATTCAAAAAAATAAATTTCTTTCTTTTTTTTTTTCTAAGATATCAAAATAAGATATATCATTAAAAAATAGAAGAGATATTCAATACTACTTAATATTAGCAATATGAGGTTCACCAAAAAGTGGTTTAAAATTCTAATTTGGAATCTATCATTAAAAATACTCTAAAAATTTTATATTTTTTAATAAAACTTTGAAGACTTTTTTTTTTACTACCAAAGACATGCATAAATTAATGAAGCAAAAATGGGAAGCTAATCCACACAACTTCCAATTAACATGGGAATGCAAGTAATTTCTAACGCAACAGCCAACAAGCGAGCGACTAAACTTGTTATGCATTTTTTTAAGAACATGTTGTGTTTTATGTGTATTAAGTATTTATTAATTTTATTGATAATTAATTTTGAAAAAATTGGCTAACCGAGGATTATATAAGTACTTTTTAATTATAAAAATACAAACTAAAGACGTTATGAGTAAAAAAAAATTGGTGAAGCTAGTCAATTCTTATCCAAAGGCAAAATTGAAAAGATGAAATATTTAATAGAGATGGATAAGTGTACCAACCTAATTCACATAGTCAACCCAGCATATATATATATATCAGCATATATATATATATATAATGTGATTTTTCATATACTAGTTAAATCATATTAGTTACTTCATTATAAACAACTTATTATGGATATGTTCATTTAAAATTTTAATAAAGCTATTTTTTAAAAAGTTAATGGAGTTATTTTTAAAATATATTATATTTAAATACAATTTTTTTAAAATTGAGTTAAAAATATTTTGTTTGATTGATAAATAGAACATAATTTGAACCTCCGCACTAAATTATTATTATTTTTATCTAAACTGTAGATATTTTTCATCAAATATAATCTTATTTTTGAACCGGCTAGAATCGGAGACAAAATTTTCCTTCTGAATATTTAATACAATTGCATTTAAACACTCAAATTCAAGATTTTTACTTGAACAACAAGTATTCCACACAAGTTGATTTCCGTGTTCAGTGATACTAATTTAAATGTTTTTACCATAAAAAAGTTATAACTTTTTTTTAAATGGAGTTATAAAAATTTAATTCTTTCGTGACTAATTCTATCGTTATGGAATTGATTTTAAAAATAAAAAGTATTATTAAACCAAATAGTTCTTTTAGAATTTAATTTCCTAAAAAACAATCTCTAAGAATTGATTATTTGTGTCACTTATAGATCAAAATAAATAGATACTAAAATTGATATCAACAGTGGTTAGTTTGTTTAAGTGACTGGGATTTGAACTTTTAAGCATGTGATAAGGAGTTTAAATTATAATTGGTACATATGAAGAAATTATTATTGAGAGAAAATAATTTATCTATGAGTGTGAATAGATTCTTCGAAAAAAGTTTAAAATTTTAGTGAATCGACTGAAATATTCCTTTGCAATCTTGAGCGTGGAAGAAAAAAAATTGGTTCCATATTGTCATGTTTGTGGATTCCCACATTCCCACCTACCTGTTAGTTGTTCTTCTTTCTCAACTTTTTCCTGCTTTTCTTTTAGGTTTTTCAAATTTATTTAAGCATTTTGGGTCTTATTTAATGATTTAGAAATTATATGTATAAAAAATATCATTGGGCAAGGGAGTTAGGTAAAAATAGAAAGCAACGAAAATATTCTTTTAAAATATAAAACGAGTTGGTGAATTGACCAGTAGGTTAAATGGTCAATATACATTAGAGTTCAAATTATAATTTCAATAAATTATACTTCCTTCTCGTGAGGGATACAGGGATTATGTTATCTGACTTATCTCTCCCATTTATGTTAAATGTATACTATTGTGTTTTTGCTGACAAATTTACATATATGACACTATTTAATTTTTAATTTTTATAAAAAAATTCATTAACTTTCATTACAAATTATTATTAACAAAATAGCTTTTACTATATCATTCTTATAACAGATGCAAGTATTACACCGCAATCTTTTCTTGTGTTAAGGCGTATATCTCCTTCTCTTGACAAACACAAACAATCACTACAATCTACCCTTTTTATAAAAAAATGTTAAAAATAATTATATCGCTATAATATCGATTAACCTCCTTTATCTTTATGGATTTAAATATTATATTTCTCTTTTTTATTTAAAAAATATTCAATACTACAATTTACTCTGGAAAAAGATTTACTCGTATATAGTTTCATAAACTAAAGGAACAGATATACAGTAATGTGGTTGATAACATCCCAAATCATCCTATAATGAAAAAAAATATGATATTGTACACAAGGCTATGTGCTATCTTTTCTGACAAACCATACATGAAATGAAACATATTATTAAAGTTATAATACCTACCTTCAAGTTGTATTTTGGTGTTAAATTGGTTCTGTAATGTTTGACTATGTTTTGGTCGGTGTACTTCATTTGGGCGCCTGGCACTTCTTGTGCTTGGTCTTTTGTTTTGAACGTAATAAAATATTTTTCTTTTACAAAAAGAAAAATGAAAACCCTTCAAGTTTCTCAAAGTTGTGTATACTTGTTTAACACTACATGATAAAATGATATACTTACTAGTTATTAGCTGCTCTTCATTTGCATGTCAGGATGGTATAACATTCTCTAAGAGTTTGTTTGGATGAGAGAATTAAAATGAAAAAAATAATTATTCAAAGGATTTAAAATTCTTTCCCCTTAAATAATATGTTTGGATGCTCATTTAAAAAAATTTAAAATTTTAATATTTTAAAATGAAATTTGTTTTTAACTATAATCTTGAAATTTTAAATTCTTTAAAAAATGAAGGAATTTTAAATCCTCTCTCCATCCCTCACTTCCTTCAATCCCTTCTTACTTTCTACCCTCACTTCCTCCTTTCCCCTCTCCTCGCCGCCCTTTCCGCCTTCCACAACCAACCTATCGCCGCTCAGCTCACGCATCTCATCCTCGCTCTCTCTGCCTCCACCGATCCTTCCCTTTGCCGCCATTTTGTCACTAGGATTTCCGATCGCATCGCTTCCACTACTTTGGGTTGGACTTCCCCTCAGTTGCACATGACAATTTCCTTTCTTACTTTCACCTCATCCCTTCGACTTTCTATGCACAGACTATTTCTATTGTTCTGAATTTACAAATTCATTGCCTTGGGGCTCTTTTGAATTGTGAGAAGTATGATAATCTCCATGCACACATCAAAGACATGTATAGTTTCATTTCTGTTCTTGTTACGGGCCTTCGATTGCCAATGTATTGTTCATATGTATTGGATGTTATACTGTTGACTTTCAAATTTGTTTCACATGTGGTGAGTCATTTGCTCGCTTGCTACAGTGAGGAGATTGACATGGAAGTTCTCTTTGTCTTTTACAAACTATATGTTTTTTAGAGTACATCAGCATAGGGAGATGAAAGTAATATGTTGATTCCTTTCTGTCCACATATCTTGTACTTGTTGGTCAATATTATCATGAAGACTCAAAATGATGATGTTAGCTTGAATTGTATTGGTCTTTTATCAATTCCTCAATATTTTTTGTTCCTTGAAAATAATATTTGAAACTTCTATTGTTCAAAATAGATTATAAGAAATTTAAATTATTTTATCCTAACAAGAAATTTGAAATTCAAGAAATTTAAATTGATTTATCTAAATAAGAAATTTTAAAAATTCAAAAATTTTAATTGATACATTTTAATTTTCTTAAATTTTAAATTTTTTGAAATTTTAAAATACTTTATTCGAACATACTCTAAGTGTTTTTTTAATCTAGAAATTCATTAACACGTGATATACATCAATGATACATTAAAATCCAAGAGCTTTCTTCAACTGAAACCAATTTAAAACAGAGAATATAAAACCAAAAGGACTCAAATGCAAGGTGACTAGGAGCAAAAGGCACACATTTTTCCAATGTGCTCTCCCTTTGCCCTTACATATGTTATAACAATTATATTGCGTGAACTGATCCTCTTTGATGATCTGTCCATGGATCGATACCTTGATCTGGCACGTTCTTGATCTTTAGCCTCTTTCTCCACAATTTGACGTCATGAAGACCTCATATAATAAGCAAAAGAATGAATGATCAGTGGGTGAATTGATTGCTATAGTCATTCCATGGAATGAATATACAGTGTTGAGTTTGTTACTTCTACTTTCGATGGACATCCAATACTTGCTAGTGATCCTAAATATTGAATTTAACTGATGAGCAATCCTCACATCATGAAAATTAACTTTTGGGATTTAGTTAAGTTTGAATCCAAATTTAAAGATGATATTCAGACTTATTTTAATAATTGTTGTTGTGTCTATCGGCTCTTTGTTATTGGACTATTATCGAATGATTTCACTATGTGAAGGAAGTGTGTTGAAAATACTATATTAATTAGCAATAGGACCTAAATAGTGTGTTTGATATCTTACATTATTATCCAGTGATATCATCTAAATAGTGTATATAAGAGGTAATTCATGCCGCATGAGCAAACTTTTAAGCTAGGCTCAAACCAAATTCCAAGAACTTTTATGAGTTTATCACTTTTAACACCTCAAGCACAATTGATGAGAAAATGTTTCAATCATAAATTCTTGTCAAACAACAAATCCAGACAAATTACTCAAGTACAATTGTCGATTCAGATTCAATTGATGTGAAAATGTTCAATCATAAATTCTTGACAAACAACAAATCAAGACAAATTACTCAAACACAATTGTTGATTCAGATTCAAAGATTCAATTGATGGAAAATGTTCAATCATAAATTCCCTAAGTGCCAATTTGAAGAAGCAACAAATCCAACACTGTAATTTGTCTCCTCTGGAGTAACCATGGCAAACAACGTATCCATTGACCACTCATTTCTCACCAACAAATTTCACATATTCCTTGGCATTATTTGCTTTCTGGAATGTATTGTGTGATAGACTCTTCCATGGTATATGCAATCACCTTTAAGAACAGCCTATAGAAATATGTGATGCCTATTACTTCAAGGAATGCACACAGTAAGAGAAATTGTCAATTTAGCAAGTGCCAAAACATACCGAGCAGAGCATAGATACAATTTCATAAGAAATGATATTAATTGATTGGTAGATGCAAAAAATATACATAGTGCTCTTATTTATATTAAATATTAAACACCAGTTACAAGTGACTCACCATACATAACAATCTAGTTAGAAAGTTACTCTCCTAATACTACACACTTTACTTCACGTTTTTTCTCTAGAGAAAAAAAAAAGTATCTACACTGGAAAAGAAAAAACAATAAGCATAAAAATGTATCTTAATCGAAAAACAACATTGATTAGTTGATGTGACGAGGAGGGAGTTGTCCTTTTCTGAGAAAGGAAAGAGAGTACTCTGCAGCATCAATGAGATCCGCAATGTTGTGCAACGAGCGTTCATCAGAACCCACCCAGAACATTGCACGCACCTCTGCCTTCTTCGCCAGCCTCGCCGCAAAGCCCAGTTGCAACTCCGGCGAGTTCAGGCCCCGTAGTATTTGCCGGTACAGCGACAGCACCCGGGCCCTGTTGCGGCCCAAATCCTCCGCCGTGGCCCATATCCGGCCCATCCCCAATTCGGCTCTGCAACAATATCGAATTATCACCAAGATATAAAGTGAGTTAAATGATTACAAAACAAAATCATCCATTCAAATCTTTTATTAAAATAAACTAATAATTAGTAATTATTATTGATCGATAAAAAAGCGTCAAATTAACACATCTAACATATTTTTCTTCTACCGACTAATAATTAACAATTATTATTGATTGTCTTTCACCGATAAAAATTAATAAATTAACAACTGCAATTCAGGTTTTAAAAAAAATGTTCGTTCGTGATTTCGTGTCGTAAAATTATTCAATTATTTAAATTAAATAAGTAAATTACAGATAGAGATTGAGTGGTGTGGGAAAGGTGAGTCAGAAAGAACGTAGCGATAGAAATTGGATCATATCAAACATGTAATGCTTGATGATCACCGTTTCTCTTTGTTAAAGCTTTCATCATGTTAACCTTTCACAACCACACCAGAGGGGAACAAATGAAAGAGTGTTTGTTGTTGTTGATCAGATACTTACCTGAATCGATAAAGTTGCGATGGGAGTGACGAAATGAGTCAATGGCGGCTTTTAAAGCGTTCTCAATAAGCCAAACAAACCCTAGCTCTAAGGTTGGACCAAAGCTTCCGGGTTTAAGCCCAGTTTTGTCTTTTGGCTTTTAGCTCAGTTTAATTAGTACTTCCTTTCTATTTTTTTAACGAAACTTTCTACCCAGTGAACACTAAACATGATATAAAAAAGGTTAATTTTTTTTTATTTTCTAATTTATTTTTCAGATTTGATTTGGTTTTGGAGTTATTTTTGGGTTTAATTTAGACTTTTAATTTTTCAAATCAGTTCAATTTAATCTTGGTCTAAATTGGATTGATAATGTTGAGAAATGTGTATTTAATTGTAATTTTAAACCGACACAAAGAATGATAAAGTTAACCTGACACTCATTTCCTGCTATAGTGCTATTGTTAGTTTAATTTTGATGGGAAGATCAAATTAAACCAATTTTAGAAGTTAAAGGACCTAATTGAAGCAAAAAAAAATAAAAAAAAATCATATCTAACATAAATAAATAAATAAAAGTAAATATTAATTTAACATATAAAAAAGATTTAATTATATAGCTTATCCCTTAATTATATTTTAAGATTTAATTTGATCTCTTAATTATTAAAAAGTTTAATTTTATTATTCAATTATTTAAAATGCAACAATTATGCCTTTTCATTAATTTTGTAATATCAACCTCTTTCTCTTCTTTCTCTAGCCATCTACTCTACTCAAAACTCAATTTTGATATTTATGATACATCTAGAAAATGAAATAACTTACAAGTTTATAAGCAAGATATAAAGTAGGAATCTAAATGATTTAGTAGGATGTAAGACTAAAGCTTGAAGAGGAAAAAATATTTTTGAAATATTTTTCATTCTAAAGTAAAACTTGGGCATTTTGGTTGATAAGATGACAACTTCTACAGTGGGAGACTTTGTTCTGTCTCCCAAGTTGGTCTACTTTTAACCATTGGATGAAGAGCATAATGATCTGACGGTCACAATGAGAGTAAATAAGTAAATGGTGTATCCCTTGATGACGTGGGTTAAAAACAAAAATCCATCGGTAAATATTTTTCGCACACGGTGAATATAGACAATACATTTTTAAGCATTAATTGTCTACCTTATCATGATATTGTTCCACTAGATCATGAGCTCTTCTAAACGTTAAAATGGTATATGGATTCTTCTTCAACATTTTTACCCCTAAATCTAGGTATTAGTTTTTATTTATATACATATCATAGATTAAACTTAGAGATGGATCTATGAATCTTTCTTTCCTGAGTAATTTAAATAAGATAGCACATGACAAGTCAATTAAATATAAAAAATAAAAACTAAAAATAAGCAAAGGCTTTTATATACAAGCATTTTTTCCAGTTTATAAACTAGCCTATACAATTGTTTACCTTTATTGATGTTGTTTAACATAGAATGTCCTCCAAAAAACAAGGGTTTATAGAGCTTTCACAAGAGAAAAAGAGAGATAAGTATAGCAGAAAAAGAGAGATAAGTATAGCCAAAAACAACTAGTTGGGATTATATATACAGCTATATATTGAACCTAGCGGATGCACCCCGGCAAGTCATTATTGGCTGCAAATCACTCACTACCTCTTCTTGCAAACACTCTAAAACCAGCAAATAAGTCCATATTTCTGTACGAACTAATTAATATTAGTGTCCAATAAATTGTGGTTCATAAGGAAGACTTACTTGTGAGCTCATATAGAGAGGAATGGTTAAATAGGGAAATATAATGGGAATGATTATTCCAATGGAGTGGCATTACATTTTATATATCCTCTTGAGTGTTTTCCTAGTTAGGTAGCTAACTTTCTATAAGAAAGTGTTTGCATGCAAACAATAGAAACTCGACACATACGGAATAAATCATTTTAATTATGGGCGGTTGATATGACTTTGATAGCTCACAATATATAGAATAAAGCTGACCGCAAATTGATTTGTTTTTATATGTATTAAATTAAAATTGGAATAGAATCTTAACATGTCTCAGAGATAATGTAAAAGGGTATAGTGGAATTAAATGCTTTAGCTTATTGTTTAAAAGTTAAATAAAATTGAGTAAATGTGAATAAGTGTGAATAAGTGTTAGTTTTTCTGCATGATCGTGCTTAATTGATATTTGGTTTTTAATTTATAGGACTTCTATGTATAACAGAATTGAGTTGCTAAGCTTATTATTGACAGATGCTACTGCATTTCTCATGCTCATGTTTCATGCCTGCCAAGTTCAAGTAAATTAATGTGTTTCTAATTTTTTTCTTTCTGTCCCTTACTTTGTTCCTCACAGGCAGACAGTGTTTTTGTTTCATTCAAGGTTTATACAAAAGCCTCACTTGTTGTTGTTGTTGCTACTCATATATATGTTGTGTTTATTTTCATACAGGGATGTGATGCCTCAATTCTGTTGGACTCCAACTACCTAGCTCACAGTCATGCAGGGATGGGATGTGATGCCTCAATTCTGTTGGACTCCAACTACCTAGTCACTTGTTTGGTATTGACTCCAGCATTTCTACAGATCCTCAAACAGCACCATTTGTCATGCGGTTTGCCATGGATCAGAACTACTTCTTCAAGGCTTTCTCATATGCATTTGTGAAACTTTCTTCTACCAATGTTCTCACAAATGTGCAGGGTGATGTACGAAGGCAATGCAACCAGGTAAACTAATGGTAACTCTTCTTCTTTCTCTCCTTTATATTAGCAACATGAACAAATTTTATTACTTCCAAGAGAAGTCTAACACTTACATAAAAAATTTGTTTATTGACTTGTATATATAAACTTTCTTCTACCAATGTTCTCACAGATGTGCAGGGTGATATATGAAGGCAATGCAATGCAACCAGGTAAACTAATGCTAATGGACTCAATGTTCTTGCCCAAGGTTTATCCAATTCATATGCCCTCCTGGCCTCCTCTAGTAGGGTAAATCCTTTAGCATTTTATCCACTAACGCTTCTAGTATCATGTTACCAATTTTAATTAACAAACTTATGTTCCGGTCCCAATTATATTCATATCTTTGGTTGGTATAACAAATATAGGTTCCTACTTATAATTAGTCATAATTCCTATAATAACTTGGTTGAATACCCAAAGTGGCTTTTTTTTTTTTTTTTTCAAAATCAGATATTTATCATAA
>PYAF01002136.1:858497-873088 GCA_007407185.1 Glycine tomentella | reverse complement strand
TAAGATCTAATTACCTAATTCATCAAAATTAAGAAAAGTGATTAGTTTAGTTCATAACAATAAATTTGTCTCAAATTTTTATCTTTTTTAAAATTATTTTTGTCATTAATACTTCTCTCTTCTAATAATTTGACAATATATTATCTTTTTTCTTTTAAAAAGGAGAATTTCTAATCTAAAATTAATTAATGCTATAAACATTATAAATTAAGTCTTATAAAAAAAACAAACATTATTTTAAATTTGTGTCGTATTTAATAAGAAGCACAAAAAATGATTCTCTAATTGATTGATGGTATAATTTTTTTTATACGCCTTTAATATTTTTATAATAACAATACATAATCATTAAAATTCGTTAGCAAAACGATACTACCTGCACATGAATTTTATGCAAATGAAATTACATCGAGTACCAAATAACAAATCACAATTTCATATTCAAATGATATTTTAATGCATAATAATTTTATTACATTTTTTAATATGAATCAGGTCTTTATATAAACTAACACGTTAAGTTAGACTTATATAAAGATCAAATTCAGCCTAAAAATATTGACTCTAACAAATTTAGGCCTCAAGTATAGAATTGTAACAATTCAAATTAGAATCTTGTTAAGTACACGTCCCTATTTGCTAAGTACACCGCTCCATTATAAAATTTTCTTGCTAATTATATCTTTTTTTGACACTCCCATGCTGGTGTTAGTACTTTAAACCCTGTTTTACACCTCTTCCTTTCATTGAAAGGATAAAAAGGGTTTTCTATTCAAACTTGATCAAACAATTAGCTTTGGCATCACTCAAAATTTAAATTTAAATTGATATAAGTGGGATAAAATAAAAACCACTTTACACTTGCACAACGAAAACTAGAATGAGAGGGAATAAATGGAATTGCCACACTGATACACTTTATGGAGGAAGATAGTTGAACTTTTCTCAATATTTCATTAACTGATTTTGATTGAATTCAGTCATTGAAGAGTGCGGTACATGGCTGCCTTTTATAGGCAATTCATTCTAATAAAATAATAATATGTTTAATTGTTAATAACTTGATATTTAAGAATTTAATTGACAATGATACTTAATTTCTCAGTAAAAGTAATGTCGGTGAAGAAAACTAGTGCAACTTGCAACTATGTTAGGTGATCTATTGTAGCTTTTCATTTCTTTGAGTTAGATGATGATAAATTAGTATTTAATAATGAAACAAAATAAAGGTGAATTAAAAACCATATTGATTTAACATTAACTGACAAAAATATATGTTTGGTCACAGACCTGTCCTTACGGATGAGAGGAACCAAGGAACTGCGAACCACGTTTCCAAAATATTGCATGTGAAGGAAGAAAGCATTGAGAACAACCTATGATAGGGATGTCGTTTACATGGTGGGGTTGCAGAAGACAAAGACAAGCACGTCATTGTGAGAGAAGCACGACATGCAAGACAAGGAGGAGTTATGTGTGAAGAAAGAGGGGTTTATGGAATAACAAAACTGGGGGGTGGGGGGTTCAATGAAAGAAAGAGGTGTGAAATAGGGTTTAAAGGAATAACACCAGTGTGGCGGTGTAAAAACAAGGTTCAAAAGGTATAATTGAAAATTAAAAAATAAAAAGAGAAGGAGCGGGTGTACTTAGAAAACTTAGAGGTGTGTTTAGTAATTATACTTAGGTAGGATTCAGTTTGGCCCACATTTCCACTCCACGTACCCAGAACATAAAGGCAGTTAAAATTGAAATCTTTTTAATTATTTAAATAAATCTGTACATACCTGAAAAATATTATCTACCTAAGATTGTCGTATTAATTATGCAGTAATATAAATATGTATACAATAATTGCATTAGTACCTAGTCATTATATATAGGGCAGTTTGGGCATTATTTTTCAAGGTCAAGAGGGATCATTCAACCAACTAATTAAACCGATGACACTGATAGGACATGGTTTAAGTTATGGCCATCTGTATATATATCGATTGTTCGAGACGATGGCCACGAGTATTCATCAACTTGCCCAACAAATGAAAATTGAACATGAATGCATGCTTCCCTACAGTTCCAGAACATGATTTTAAAGTATTTTTGTTAGATCAAGATGATTCTGCATGTCAGTTTAAACTGTTTAGTGCATTACCTTAATTAAGTTATAATATATGACAAATTATAAAAGGTACCACTTAATTAATTACAACTCGTAATTGTTTAGATGAATTGATTATCTTAATTTTGTGGATCTCCTAAAAAATCTTAATTTTGTGCATCTTACAATTTCAAATAAACTTAAACACTCTATACAAAAGTTCACTTTAATTAATACTAAGGTTGCTATAAAATAAGTGCTTAACTTAATTTGTGAATCCTATAATATTCGAAAAATATGTTATTTATAATATAATCTTATTAAGTAATGATTCAATGATGCTTACTTAGCAAGTCTATGTCATTGGCTCCTGTTGAAAAGAAAAGTTAAACAATATTATTTTTTATTCACAAAATTAAACATGATGTCCATATTTACATCATTCACACGTATTAAAATCAAAACAACTAATCTAAAAATAAGGGATCGAAATTCCATTTTATTCATTAAATCAAAAGTTATCATGAAAAATAATATCAAGATACACAAATTAATGAAGGGCATAATATGTTCACTTAATTTACAACTCTAGATGATCCTCATATAACGTGATAATGTCATGGCCTCCAACATCAACTAATTAATATCACTCTGTTTGTATACTTTACGTGGCTTGTTATTGGTCGCAGAAGGCTGAGTTGAGTCTTAATAATTAATTAATTACTAGCTACTACTTGAAAACAAGAGAACATGACGGAGGATAACCAAGTGCAACAACGTGGGAGCTCCAAATTAACACCACAAAATTAAAGTTAATTAAGGCATCATATGCATGTGTTCTTAATTTCTAGTTTTATCGCCAGCAATTAGTTTTCTTGTGATTTACCAACAAATTAAACCTGTATATATACTATCTGCAATACACTAATTGACCCTTCTCCACTTAAACAAGTTGAGATATGAAGTTTACTTGCACACTTGGATTCTGCTCTATGTATAGCAAAAGAGCTCAATATCCAACAAATATGCCCCTCAGGCTCTCTCGAAATTAGGAGCTAAATAAAGAATTGATATTGGTGTTCAACTGTATCATTAATTGTTATTTCTAATTAAAAAATATGTTAAAGAAATTATAATGTTAAGAAATACAAATATTTCAAAAAATCATAATGTTTAATAATTTATCATAAATTGAAAATAATATCTTTTAAAAATATATATCATAATTAAAATTATTTTCTAAATTTTAAATGGCTAGCTTTTAATGTTAAATATATCTTATTTTAGTTTATTATATAGGTAGAAAATTAATATGTTATAATTACGTATTTATTTTAAAGATTTCTTTTGTAAAGTGTTATATATGTAGCATTAAGGCGTGGATTTAGTCACCCTGACTTTCGCTTATTTTACATCATTAGATTAATTTGATGGTCTAGATTTTGTCACTTATTTTAAAAGATTTATTTTAATTAATTTTAGTTCATTTTTTTATACTTTAAAATCACAAAAAATATTATTAAGTGTGTAGATTAACTATTATTTTAGTTTAATTCGTAGTCTTTAGATAAAAATTTACCGTTTTTGATAATCTTCATCTTGAACAACATTAATGTCTATAGAAAAATTGTTGTAGTTGTTAATTAAATTGTCAGAATTTTCTTTCTCAATTAAAGATTTTTTACAATTGAGTAACTGTCAGAATTTTTTTAGAGAATCTGAATATGGCCGGAGACAACAAGTTAAACTCAAATAACTTTGTATAATTAATCTACGTGCTCACAATAACTTTTATAACTATAATTTTACAGTATAAAAATATACAAATAAAATTAATAATTAAATTAAAAAGTTTTTCGGTAAATTTCTGTTTTCTGTTTCCGTAGCAAAACTTTTTTAGACTTTCTAAATTTGAAATTTTCATAAATTTATTTTGAAGTTAAAGTTTATCCATACATACCAGCAACAATTGTTTCCGAAATGACACTTATTACTTGCACATGATACAACATTTTGACTTTTCGGACGATACATTAATTGGATATATATATATATATATATATAAGTTTCTATTTTGAGCTTGTTTCTCACTAATTATTGGCCGGAACTTTAATTCAAACTCCAAACCATATACTTTTCATCTTCAGTATGAAAATAAGACATGTGCCACCAGCATTAATTAATGTCTCTCAAATAATGATCAGGTAGTTGTACATCTTTTCTTATACAAACAACAATGTCCTGTTATATATATCATGAGATCTTGGCTTTGCTTTGCAGCCAAATATTATTTTCTAATATTTGAAGTTCTACTTTCACTCTCTTTTTTCATACACAAAATATCACAATGGACCAACAATTCTATGAAGAAGTTCAAGAGCCAGTGAGTCCTCCTGGACAATATTTCAACAGTTCGGTGATATGTTCCTATGTTTTTGGCTTTCTTGAAATGGCAGTTCCAATTGATGACTCACAGACTATACCTTTGCTTAAAGATGTCTTCCTCCCTATCAACCCACGTTTCTCTTCTATTATGGTTCTCTCTCTTCCATATGCTTTTACTATGCTCTTGAGTTTAGTATTTTTTTTTTATATTATTGATATAAAGTATTTACTAATTTTATTAATATTTAATCTTCATCGGACAATTAATCTGATTATTTTTAGTAAGATTTTCTTCTTTTAATCACTTTTTTTATTCATAAGATTCAAATTCAATATCTTATTTAAAAAGATCGAATTCAGTATCACTCAAACGAACAACTTATTAATTCAAGATATTGGAGTATATGATTAGTTAGTTTATTAACAAAATTAGTTACGCATGATTAATCCAATAAATTCTATAAATAAGATTAAGATCATTGTAATTTATCATCTTTAATCAACCAATATGATATCTCTTGAGAAATAATGTTTTTATTGGCCTATGCCTATATATAATCTCTATTCCTCTCGTCCTCTTTTTTTTTTTTTGATAATGTTCCTCTTATCCTCTTATTACCAACACAAGCTACAACTACCAAATTTAGTTATTTAAAAGGCTAGTCAACTCTAAAGATTTAGTGATATGAAATAAATCAGTAGCACTTGATCAATGACGTATCTATGTTGGAATGAGGTTGTGCCAATGCACCCCTTCATTTCAATAAAACCACTAATATCTATCCAAAAATATTATATTTTACACCTCCTGATTTTATATTTTACATCCCTTAATTTTATGTATTTGAACTTTCTTACCAATTCACATATGTAAGAGTAAGTAAATACACCATCTTATTTTAATAAAGTACACATATTTATCTTAAAATTTTATATTTTATACCTTTTACCTTCGTGTTTGAACCCAACTATCTCATATGATAATGATAATTATTAATTTTTTTATTTTTTTAAATAAATTACCCTCACTAACCCGGATCCTAGATCCGACACTGCACTCTATCACTTCAAATTATATAACATTAAATTAATAATGTACATCATATTTACCGTTTGTTTTAATATTGTTCAACTGTTCATGACCACAGGTCAGAGACCAAGATGGTAAAATGAAATGGAAAAGGGTACAAGTGAAGCCTGAAGAGCATGTAAGGGTTCCCAAATTTCCTGAATGCAATTCACCTGAATTATATGACCAATATTTTGGGGACTATGTGACAAGGATTCTAACTGAACGGACACCTCAAAACAAACCACTATGGGAAATCCATATTATTAATTATCCAACAAGCAATGCTGCAGGCACAGTAATTTTCAAGCTTCATCATGCACTTGGAGATGGTTATTCTCTCATGGGTGCTCTTCTTTCTTGTCTTCAAAGAAGTGATGATCCTTCTCTTCCACTAACTTTTCCTTCAAGAACATCATCAAATTCACAGCAAGCAAAGAAAAGCATGTTTAAGAAGTTACCTTCAGTTATATCCGCCTTTTTTAACTCCATGTCAGATTTTGGATCTAGCTTAATAAAGACAAGAATGATTGTAGATGACAAAACACCCATAAGGTCTGGATATGAAGGAACTGAGTCTATGCCTTTCACCTTGTCCAACATATCATTATCTATTGACAATATCAAAGCAATCAAGTCCAAGCTTGGAGTGGTAAGATTAGACCAAGCTGGATATATATATATATATATATATATATATATATATATATATTAATCTATATACTGATAATATATATTTTTACATTATTATTCAATTATATATTATGGTGTATAATAAAGTTTTGATATTTAAAAAAAAATTGCTTTTAAAGTCATGTTTATCATGATTTCTGATTGGTTAATCATGTTTAATGAGTCACTATACATAAAAATTAAACCCTTAATAATATCATCCAACGAGCTAGATTAATTAACTTATTTATTTTTTTACATGAATGCAGACAATAAATGATGTGATTACTGGGTTGATTTTCTATGGGATTCGATTGTACATGCAAGAGATTGACTGCATGGCTAGAAAAGCAAATTCCACATGTGTGGTAATGCTTAACACAAGAAATGTTAGAGGGTACCAATCAGTGAAGGAGATGCAAAAACCAGAGGTCAAAGGTCTTTGGGGGAATAAAATTTCTTTCTTACAAGTACCAATTCCAAAGCTAGGCCAATCCAAAATCTCCAACCCTCTTGAGTTTATTTGGAATGCTCGTAAACAAATCAAGAAGAAGAGACGTTCTTTCAGTGTTTATCTCATAGGTCTGCTCTTGGATTTGGAGATGAAATTAAGAGGCCCTGAGGTGTGTATATGTAACTTATTAGGAGGTGTTTAAATTTAGAAAAATAGTTTAGGACATTCTTATAATTTTTTAAACTTTTTTTGACAAGATAATTTTTTAAACTTTTTTTGACAAGATAATTTTTTTAAATTATTTTAGTAACTTTTACTCTTTTTTTAGCATTAGTTGTCATATAATTAAGTTTATTATTATTACTTAATTAATTTATTCACCTAAATATACTCTTAATGCTGGCATTTTTTTTGTTTTAGATTTTGAACCATGGTACATGATTGGGATGTGTAATTAAATTAATTTTAAAAACAAATTTTATATGGAAACTTGTGTTACATGCAAAGTGCGAAATTGATTTTAGTAGTAAATTAGGACTCATTTGTTACAAAAAATTTTTTAGTAAAAAAAATCACTTATTTTAATATAAAAAATACATTTTTTTTCATACATTTGCTTTAATTTTTCCAAGTAATAAAAAATGAAAAAGAATCTGAATATTCTGATTAAATCAGAAAATAATTTAAATAATTCCTTATATATTCAACCACTTTTTAAAAGTTATTATATAATTATAAACAACCACAAATTACATTTTTAAATCTCTAAAAAATAATAACTGAACTATTTTACATCAAAATGACTTTTTTTTTTAATATGTAACCCGTATTGCATGGAGCCATGGAAAATAACCCTTTTTAGTACGTAACTTCTCTCTGCCTTATTCTATTCAACTTCTATGACTTGTTGTGTTGGTGTTTATTTAGGCTGTAGCTAAAATCATCTACAAGACTCTGGGAAACTCTAGTGTTGTTATATCCAACATTTTTGGGCCAATGGAACGAATGACTTTGGCAAATCATCCAATAAGTGGTCTGTATTTCACCATGACTGGTGGACCTGAGGTATGCATTTATTGATTTTTTTTTTATAAATTATTTTTATTTTTTATTTTTGAGAGTTTCATTCACATATATTCTAGCATGTTTATGTGTTATACCAAATAAAAATAACATGTGTGTGTGTGGTTGCAGAATGTAGACATAACAATTATGAGCTATGTGAAAGTATTAAGAATCACCTTGAGAACACTAAAGGGATTCGTTGATGAAGAGAAATTCAAGTTTTGCATAGAGAAAGCCTTTGATGTCATGTTCAAAGCTGCTATGGAGATCTCTGAGACACCCAACAAAAAGTAATTGGGACATATATGCAGCAGATCTTGATCATATGCATTGCATGGGCAAATAACAGAATATCAATCATTCCAGAAAGAGGCACACGTACATTATTTCAAATTAAAACCATATAGCTGATTAACCATATAGTTGATCAATTATTGCATCTTAGTTTTAAAAAAATGTTCTTTAAGGCAATGAAGATATATATAGAAATCCGGTGGAACTATTCAAATGCCGTTCCTCTTCAAAAACTTGCCACGTTAAACTCATTTATTTTGGTGTGGAAATTTTCTATTAATTAATTGAACAAAATAAATTATTTTGGCATGCCCAAGTGTTTTTTGCTATGGAAGAAATTTCGTCTTCTATTATGTTGACAATTGGACACAAAATTAAACTCACAAACACACACTCACTTAAGCATCAAAAAATAAAATGGAGAGCATAGAAAAATTTATAAGTTTGGTGATTGAATAGAATGTGTTTAATAAAATTAGCTAATAAGTTAATTGTTAATCGTAAAATGACAAAATTATATATTTTCAGCTCCTAGTTTCTTTCTTAATATAGTTAACATAATTGTATATAAAAATTTGAACTCAAAACTTAGTTAAAGTAAAATAATCTTGCACCAATTGATCCATATATCCTCTTCATGACACTTTCTGTTCATAGTTGTTTTTTTTTAAATGCAGTTTTATTAAGATTCAAGCACTATATTTAGTAGAACTTGTACACATATTGTAGTGAACATATATTAAAAAAGGTGGACATAGAATATATTATTAATCAAGTGACTGAACAAAAGTTGTTAATGAATTGAAATTAAGATCGTTCGGATATTATTCGAGTTTAATCTTTTATGAAAATAATTTTTGATCTAATCCTACTTATTTTTCAACCAAACTCAAGATTAATCATGACCCTTTTTTTCTAATGAAATGGAGGATTAACATAAAAAAATAATTATTGACATTTAAGTTAATAATCTTAATCATATAATACTATTTTGTAGAAAAAGAATAATATTATACTATACTATTTTGTAAAAAAAAGAATAATATTATACTAATTTCCCCTAAAAAACAATATAATACTATTTAACACTTTTTTCAACGTACTATATCTTTAAGATAGAGTTAAATTTATGTAATTAAATATGAAATGAGACAGCATAACAGCTAACATTAAATAAAGGTGGTGGCATTATGTCCCAGTCCTAGTAGGCATTCAGTTCAGGATATCTAGTTCTCTCTTGTAGCTAGCTTCCAAATGGTATCATTAATTACTTTTTTTTTTTTCTTCTTCTCCTTTAGAATACCCTATTGTTTCTTTTAATCCTATTGTTGGTTAAGGATACAAATGCAATCATGTCATAATTAAAGGGAAAGTTTCCTCTCAATAATAATTTTTCATACCCATTAATCTCCTAATCAAATACTACAACAGTAAGAAAAAGGGTTGATGGGAAAAAAAAAACTACAACAGTACATGTTTAACTTTTGAGCAACCTCTTTCTATTAATCGAAATAATACAAATCCCTAAGGATACGTTTCATTTAATGCATTCACCAAAAGAAAGTGGGCAGCGAATATCTCATAACTTTTCTGTATGTCTTCGGCGAGCCACCTTTTGTGTGTCATTTGTCTTGGGACTATTGGCGAATGGCGATAAGGATTCTGTATCAAATTGAAATTACCACCATTTATGGACAGGACGTGGTCTTCATGGCCTTTGATTTTTTTTTTTTTCAGGGGTGTTATTGAGAACTAAAGTTATTCTTTATGATGAATTGCATGTGCTAATTGCAAAAACAATGATGTTAGATTTTCTCTTAAAAAGAAATAATAATAATGACTTAAATTAATTTCAAAAGGCTGAAGGTAAGAAAAAAAGTTCACCAGGACGAACGCTAACACACAACGAGAAGGAAAAATCGAGGAAGTAAGCAACAATAAACAATTGTATTGACAAAGTAAAGGGAAATGTAACATGAATTTTCATAAATGGAGTCAAGCTAATTATCTGCTCTTTTTCCAGACTGATAAATAGGAACAAAAAAGAAAAGAACCAAGAAACTTACAAGAGGATATAGTGAATAAGGAGATCTAACACCCTGTACCATGTAATAATGTCTTGACAATTGTTCAATCATTTAGTTTTAAATTGTCCACCTCAATGGAACCGTACCATATTTGGAATAATTAACTACATATCCAATAACACTACTCATTACTATTTACTAGAAAATAGAAATTGCATACTGGAATTATTTATATATCACTATAAAATTCGGAATAATCACAAACACAAATGCTAAGAAAGCTACAATAACACCTCAAGTGTAAACAGACAGTCAATAACGCAGGATTTGAATCCTATATGTGCAGTCAATTGCCCGAAAAATTGAATAACAAGGCAAAACTATTACTCATTGACCTCAAACAACTATTGGACACTACCCAAGAAAACAAAGAAAAAGTTTTAAGCTAATGCATTAAAAGATAATGCCCTACCACATTATCTCTAGCCTCTAGGACAAGCATGTTTGAACCTTACACATAGAAGTTCAAGTTCAAACATTTTTTAGTTTACACTTTAAAGTTATTGTATAATTATTTGGTGATGACCCAAAGATAAAGTTATTGTTTAATTAGTTGGTAATAAGATTAGTGACTTATTACCAATCTTATTAATATTGAACTTGGTAAAAAAACATTCTCTCTCTCTCTCTATAGAGAGAGAGTGAAGGGATCACACACATACACTGATATAGGAAAGACATCTATTGACTTAAATAGAATTGTCTTCCATATACAATATATGTAATCTCAAACAAGAAAAAAGACCAAACTCGGATTTTTTTTACTTGTTTGTTTGCAACACCATATAGATATTTTGAAATAAAACTTCAGTCAAATATCTCTTAATTGAATCAGCATGAAAGAAAAAACAAAGACAGTATCCAAGACTAAAATATAATAGGAAGCTCAGTCCAAGCACACCTTCCTTATACAAAAAGAATATGATTACAAATGATGAATCCTTTCCTGACACCCCGTGACATTCCCTGTTATTCTTCTTCCTTTCCTTCATTTGCAACTTCATCCTTTGATCAAATCAAACCTTCCATTCTTGCCTTACTGCTGTTTAGTTTAGCAGTTGTCCAATTAAAAAAGAAGTCACAAAATAGGTATGTCCAATACTTGCAAGACATCTTTGAACTCAAAATCATGTGTTTGTCTGTTGAACCTCTCAACCAGTTTGTACCTAGCATCATTCAAATAAAAAGACTGAGCAGCTTCCAAAAGCCATTTTGCCTCTGAGTCAGTAAGCTTGCTGGTAAATACGACATCCCCACGGATCAGTATCAAGTCCTTGCTCTCTGCAAATTCTGTGTAAAAGGACACAGTAAAGTAAGGAGATGCTTGTGTTCCCCTGGCCTTGTAATCTTCAAGACCTGTAAAAATCATGTGTGGCGTCTGGACTGCAAGAAAAGAACGATACATATTGTGAGACTACCATGGAAAAAACTCGGAATAAATAAATCATTTCTTACATGTTTTTTAATAATATTTCAGTTTCTGTAAGTAGAAAATTTGTTAAGAGGAAGCATGTCCATAGCTATGTGCAGGGAGAGATTGGAATTTGATTTCTTGATAGGTAAGGTATATTCAAAGGGTGTCAACAGTAGTTTATATGAATCCAGAAACTGTCCAGGACCTAGTGGCAAATTATTAACATCTTTTTATATATGTAACTAAAACTGCATCTCTTTCTCCTGGCTCGGGAAATACATGAATTAGCTACTAGACAAGATTTTGTGAAATCGCATGTCCAGCTGTGTATGTTTATTAATGCTTTTGCTTTTGGTTGATTTTTAATGAAAAGAAAAAAATAAAAATGGTACAGAGAAAGGGAGACGGAGACGCAGAGAAAGAAAAAAAAGAATAGCCGTCGCAGAGAATGAGAGAAAAAAGAAAAAAAGAAAAACAAACTCACAGAGGAACCAAGATGGAGACGCAGGTGAAGAATGGAAGAAGAAGAATAGCCGTCGCCCGTCGGAGAAGAACGGCAGAAGACGGAACTAGAGCAGCGGCGCCGCGCGCAGGGAGAAGAGGCCAAGAGGGAACTGGAATCGCATGGGGCAGAGGGAGTTTGGCAGTTTCGAGTTAGAGGGAGGGAGAAGATGAAAACCTAAAGGTAAAATCACTTAATTTGGGCAGTTTGGACATTTCATATGGCGCCTACACAAATCGCGGCCGCGTCGCCCGCAATCGCGGGCGCGACGGTGCTCCTGTGTCGCGGACGCGTCAGCCGCGATCCCAAAACGCCCCGCAACAGACCCCCCCGTCACGGTGACCCACCGCTCCGCCCCGCACCTCCGCTATAGCGGCCGCTCCGGCCGCTATCGATAACTATGTTTGCAGTGTACTGTACAAGCTAACCCTTTGAACTTGCTAATTGCCAATTAGGACATCCTTATTTGCTTAGCGGATAACAATAGAGTCCATAAATATAAGTGGAGACATTACAATATATATGACCACACAGTCTGCAGATATTAATACCAGGGAGGAAAAAGTCCCTATCTTTCAGGTTCTCTCATACTCCCAACCAAGTAATAGATAATATCATAATAATACCTATATAAAATGAGAGAAAATATATTTCTCTTTCGGTCTTCCCAAATACAAATTAGCAATCAGGTGGATTCAAAACAATTATTGATTTTTTACAAATAAATAAGAGAGTAATTTTTGAAAAACCTTGAACAAACATTGTCGTGTATCCACTTCCCCTCCATAAAGGAATGACAAAATATCGGCTGCCAAGGACAAAGAAAGAAAGCTGAGAACATGAAATCTAGAATGGCACAAATTCATAGTATCAATATTGATCAAAATGAATACCATTCTGAAGCTCTATGCTCCAGCAAGAGATAAAGTTTTGCTTTCATTGTTGCTCCAATATGACCTCTTCCTATGTGATACTGAAATAAAACCAGTCAAACCATATATTTTAAAATACAAAACCAGAAATATTCATGAATAAATAATACATTAGAAGAACAACCAAATTAAAAGCAGGTTCAAAGGAAAATCCTAAAGGCCTACATCCAAGTAGAACAACTCAATTGCTACTACAAAGATCATCATCATCATCATACTGCTATATTATTTGCCTGTATCGTACTAACCACACAGAATTTCCGATTGATCAACTAACTGCCCAATTTTTCATTGGGTGTTTCCTTTTCCATTTTTCCTAGAGCTTATATCCAACTTATCTTCAATTTTTTTTTCATTCTCCAAAAACCGAAACAAGTTGAACAAAAGCAAGTGGTAAAGAGAAATAAAAAAGCATGTTAAGCCTACTCTTACTCTTCTCTTAATGCAAACCAATACCACAGGTCTACTAGGATAAATTTCTTCATCCATAAGCACTCAAGAAGAAATTAGAATGTAAAATAAATTGAGTTTCTCCCATGAGTTAAAAAATCAACCTATCACCACAGCTTTTAGAGTAGTTAGATGGGAGAGCTTCCATAAGAGTTATGGAAGAAGCTCAATTCATTTTTTTATTTATCGGAAAATATTAATTTGTTAGTTTTTAGAAATGTCAATTGGGGGATTCAAACCCACAACCTTTCCTTCCTCTCTTCACCCTTCCCCCAACCACTGAGACAACCTTATATCTCCAGAAACTCAATTTATTTAACTCATTATATCATACTCTTCCAACCAGCTTCTCACACAACAGAATCTACAAGTGAAACCAATCAAAATGATAAAGAACAAGTAATGGACAATCATCTAATTATCAAGGATTAAACAAAAATGAGATAATATCATAACATTGCTGTTGGTTCCAAACAATGAATAAAGAACAAGTAATCAACATTGAAATGAATGAGACATTTACATCATCCCAAGCAGAAGCAATGTCTTCAGGATACCGATCCTTGAGTCTGTGGACATCTACAATAGAATCCAAAGGCTTCGGTTGCAGAGGGTTGAACCCAGAGGCGAATTTCGACGTTCTGCAGAATCCAACCGAACCCCATTTCTGGAAATCGCTCGGAATCTCTGGTTGATGCAATTTTCTGGTGGTTGCTGCCACGACGGGAACCGCAGAGAAGGAGCGCGAAGCAAAAGGGTCGTTGATGGAACACACCTTTATTCTAGCCTTGGAGGCTATGGTCCTCCAGAATTTGGAGGTTTGGGACACCCTTTGCATTGCGGAATGGAAAACTGAGGAAAAGAAAGGAACTATGACGGCGCTTTCAGTCCGAAAGGAACATTGAAATGATATACATTTAAGATTCTCTAACTTGATCGTTTATGCAATTTTTTTTTTTAAATGTTTATTACTTAAACTCCGCCCATGTGTGTATGCATGCATGGCCTGTCCCAAGCCAGGAAAAGGAGGAGGGTTGGCGTCAGGAGTTGCGAACCGGCCATAAAAAGCTAGCTGTTTTTTATGTGATGAACCTTTATGATATCTCGTTGGGGCGTTCCCTTCATAGCGACGCGTTACATCGGACCCCGGATGTATCGAAAAAAGAGCTAGG
>PYAF01002136.1:821548-841664 GCA_007407185.1 Glycine tomentella | reverse complement strand
ATATGCAATGTTATTTCAATTTATTTACATTATTAAGGATGTTATGTAAATATTTAGCTCTTATTAAGAATTAATTAATCTGAATGATTGCTTATTTAACTTTATTGTTTATAGTTAATTGCAATAAAATTAATTTTGAAAATAAGAAAATATTTTGTGATCTTTATAATTTAATTGATTAAAGCTTAGCCATAGCAACTTCAATTATTTAAATTATATATTAAGAGCCTTTAGATCACATAAGGTAAATAATATTAATTGTAATTAGTCATATATAATATAATAGATATTATCCCACATGAATTTCTATTATAGTTTAATATGATTAATTAGGATAAAATATTAAATTATATTTCTTGACTTGTCCACAGGAATCAAGAAATATAACGAAATAGTTTTATCATGATTTTACATGAATTTAATTGAATTAAAATTTTAGCGCATAGGCAAATTTTATGTCGCTAAATTCATAATTAATTTTGAACATGACTTACATTGGTAAATCATGATACATTATTATTTTATTTTGTCTCAAATCTTAATTATAAGCATATAATTTTGCAATCATACAGTCTATTAACTCTATTGAAGTTCCTGAACTGAAAAGGGATAACTATCCCATATGGAAGGAAAGAATCCTCTTGAATTTGGGATATATGGATATTGACTATGCTATCAGGAAACCTGAGCCGCCAGCGATCACTGAGAACAGTGAGCCAGATGCGGTGGATCTTTATGAAAAATGGGATAGATCCAACCGTTTGTGTGTCATGTTCATTAAGACTAATATATCCGCTGGTATCAGGGGTTCAGTTGAAAAATATGAATGCCAGAATACTCCTAAAGTCTATTGATGAGCAATTTGAGACTTTAGAAAAAGCATTGACTAGTACCCTAATCATGAGATTCTCTTCCATGAAGCTCACTGCCTTGAAGGGTGTGCGTGAGCACATTATGCAGATGAGAGACATTGCAGCTAAGTTGAAAACCTTGGAGGTGGATATGTCTGACAGTTTTCTTGTCCACTTTATTTTGAATACTCTCCCAGCACCATATGGTCCCTTTAAAATATCCTACAACACATAAAGAAAAGTGGTCTATTAATGAACTTATGATCATGTGTGTTCAGGAAGAGGGAAGGTTGCAGATGGAACAAGGAGAAAGTTCCTTGCTCACAATGGAGAAAAGGGACAAGAAAAGGGACAACAAGAACAAGGAAAATGGTAAAATACCACCCCAAAGTGGAATTAAGAAGGAACCATGTCGATGTTTTTTCTGTAAAAAGAAAGGGCACATGAAGAAAGATTGTTCTAAGTTCAAACAATGGTTTGAAAAGAAAGGTATATATATATATATCTCTTTAGTTTGTTATGAATCTAATATGATAAACATAAATCATAACACATGGTGGATTGACTCTGGTTCTACAATCCATGTTTCAAATACCTTGCAGGGTATGGAAAACCTAAGGAAGCCAGTGGGAAGTGAGTTATGCATCTATCCAGGAAGTAAGATAAGCTCACCTGTTGAGGCTATTGGGACCTGTAATTTGATTTTGAACAGTGGTTTTGTTTTGAATTTGGAAAAGACTTTTTATGTTCCTAGTTTTTCTAAGAACTTAATTTCAGTTTCGAGACTAGTACCTTTTGATTATTCCTTTAAATTTTATAAGACATCTTTCAGTTTGTTTTATAAATCTAAGTATGTTGGGAATGGTGCATTGTCTGATGGTCTTTTCTATATTAATTTGCAAAATGATACCACTTATAACGCTATGCATGTTAATGTTGGGACAAAACGATGTGTTGCGAATGAAGATTCCTCTATGTTGTGGCATCGGAGATTAGGACATATCTTCATTTTTCAGATGATTCAGAGATTGGTACATGATGGAGTACTTAGTACTCTAGATTTTACTGATTTTGAGACTTGTGTAAACTGCATAAAGGGAAAGCAGACTAACAAGTCAAAGAAAGGTGTCAAGAGGAGTACCGAATTATTAGAAATCATACATACAAATATTTATTGTCCAGACATGGACACATATGGTCAGAAATACTTCATCTCTTTTATAGATGATTATTCGCGATACATGTATCTCTACATGCTTAATAATAAATATGAAGCATTAGATGTCTTTAAGCTATTTAAATTGGAAGTAGAGAAACAATACAGTAAGCAAATTAAGATTGTGAGATCAGATAGAGGTGGAGAATATTATGGTAGATACACTGAAGATGGGCAAGCCCCTGGTCCATTTACGAAGTTTCTTCAAGAGCATGGAATAGTTGCCCAATACACCATGCCTGGTTCTCCAGATCAAAATGGTGAGCAGAAAGGAGAAACCAAACATTATTGGATATAGTGCGAAGTATGCTTAGTAGCTCTAAGCTTCCTAAATTTTTGTGGATTGAAGCACTTAAGACGGTTGTGCACATATTAAATCGGGTTCCAACCAAGGCTGTCCCAAAAACGCCATTTGAGTTATTTAAAGGTTGGAAACCGAGTTTGAGACATGTATGCGTTTGGGGATGCCTGTCTGAGGTTAGAATTTATAACCCACAAGAAAAGAAACTTGACCCAAGGACCATTAGTGGGTATTTCATTGGATATGCTGAAAAGGTCTAAGGGATACAGATTTTATTGTCCATTTCATACTACAAAAATTGTGGAATCAAGAAATACCAAATTTCTTGAAAATGACTTAATTAGTGGGAGCGATTAATCTGAGAACCTTGTACCTGAGAAAGATCATACGGATACTCAACCATCCACTTCAAGCATGAGATTGGTTGTTGTTCACAACACCCCTTCAGTTCCAATGGGTGTTATGCAACCAATCATTGAGAATCCACAATCTGTTGCTGATATTAATCTAGTAGATCAAGTTGTTAACGAGGAACAAGAAATTGTTGATCAACCAATTGAGCAACAAGTTTATCAAGATAATCGTGATATAACATTAAGGAAATCTACTAGAATAAGGAAATCAGCGATACCTAGTGATTATGTTGTGTATCTTCAAGAATCTGACTATAACATAGGAGCCGCAAATGACCTTGAAACGTTTTCACAAGCCATGAGTTCTAAGGAATCAAACTTGTGTTATGATGCTATGAAAGATGAGATGAATTCTATGACATCTAATGGAGTCTAGGATCTTGTTCAGTTGCCTGATGGTGCAAAGGCCATTGGTTGTAAATGGGTCTTTAAAACTAAGAAAGACTCGTCAGGTAATATTGAGAGATATAAAGCTAGACTCGTAGCTAAAGAATTTAATAAAAAGGACGGAATCAATTATAAGGAGACATTTTCTCCTGTGTCTAGGAAAGATTCTCTTTGTATCGTCTTAGCATTGGTTGCACATTTTGACTTAGAGTTGCAGCAAATGGATGTGAAAACAGTCTTTCTCAATGGAGATCTAGAGGAAGAGGTTTATATGAAACAACCATAAGGATTTTCCTCTAATAATAGTGAGCAATTGGTGTGTAAGCTTAAGAAATCTATATATGGGTTGAAACAGGCCTCCCATCAATGGTATTTAAAGTTTCGTGATGTTATTTCCTCATTTGGTTTTGTGAAAAATATTATGGATCAATGTATATACAGAAGGTTAGTGGGAGCAAAATCTGTTTTCTTATTCTCTATGTGTATGACATTTTACTTGCAACCAATGATAAGGGTTTGCTATATGAAGTGAAACAATTTCTCTGTAAAAACTTTAACATGAAAGATATGAGAGATGCCTCTTATGTTATTGGTATCAAAATACATAGAGATAGTATAAGAGGTATACTTGGTTTGTCTCAAGAGACCTATATCAACAAAGTTTTGGAAAGATTTAGGATGAGTAATTATTCATTGAGTGTAGCTCCCATTGTAAAGGGTGACAGGTTTGATCTGAGCCAGTGTCCCAAGAATGATCTTGAGCGGGAACAAATGAAGAATATTCCTTATGCCTCAGCTGTTGGAAGCCTTATGTATGCTCAAGTCTGCACAAGACCTGACATTGCTTTTGCTGTTGGAGTACTAGGAAGATACCAGAGCAATCCAAGTTTAGACTATTGGAAAGCTGCAAAGAAAGTGATGAGATACCTTCAAGGAACTAAAGACTACATGCTTATGTATAAATGAACTGAAAAATTGAAGGTGATTGGTTATTCAAATTCAGACTACGCTGGCTGCATTGACTCAAGAAAATCCACTTCAGGATATATTTTTTATGCTAACCAGTGGAGCTGTGTCTTGGAGAAGTGCCAAGTAGACCTTGGTTGCCACTTCCACTATGGAGGCTGAGTTTGTATCTTGTTTTGAGGCTACCTCACATGGTGTATGGATGAAAGGTTTCATTTCTGGGCTTAGAGTCATGGATTCTATTTATAGGCCAATGAGGATATATTGCAATAATTCAGCTGCTCTTTTTATGGCTAAGAACAACAAAAGTAGTAATAGAAGCAAGCATATCGACATTAAATATCTGGCCATAAGGGAACGTGTCAAGGATAAGACGGTGGTTATTGAGCACATTAGTACTGAATTAATGATTGCTGATCCTTTAACTAAAGACATGCCACCATTTAAATTTAAGGATCATGTAGAAAGAATGAGACTTGGTTCCTTTATGTGATTTTCGTTGTAAGAATGATATTATTTTTTAAATAAAACTGTATTGTGATATTTTCTTTCAGTTTATGCGTATTAAAGTTATTTATTTTAGAAATATCAATAAAGTTTGGACCTAGAATAAACGGATTTATTCATTAAGTTATATGGACTTGAGAAATATAATGCATTGTGATACATGAAAGATAATACTCACATATATTAGAGGACCTATCGCCATGATTCGTGTATTTTATTTCTTACTATGTAAATAATGGGATATGTGGACCAAGTGGGAGAATGTTGGTTTTATCCTAAATGTGGTCCATGTTTTGTTTTGAAACTATCCACTAACAGACTATCCCAATATTATAGCAACGTTTAAAGAACACTTTGACAAACAAACTTGAACGTTGGCTGCAGATTTTGTGGGTGCACAACCGAATCCTTTGATGGCAAGGATTTAATATATAGTAGTGTGTCTTCCTCCTTTTGGGTCCCCAATACTTACTCTCCATACATAGCTATACACCATTAGTGCGTGAGAGCAAAAGTTTGGAAGACTCAGAATCAACAATCCAAGCTCGGAGCAATGATGGGAGGTATTTATAATCCTATTTTATTCCGTATTAGTATTTCAAACTTTCAAAAGTCACTAAGGAATTATTAACTAGTTCAACCGAAAGATACATTATTTGAACAATTAGAATAATTAAATTATTAATTAATCCAAGTAAAGAAGGTAGGGATCAAAAGGTGAATGTGCTCTGACTATAATTCTTCTTAATAAATTCTTCGAATCTAATTAACTTTGTTTTTAATTCTTATTGCATTTTAATTCTATTTAAATTTGTCAATCCACATTACAAATCACAATTCAATTCAATTTTATTTCATCCAATTTAAAGATAATATTCACAATAAATTTGGTGCCTCAATCATCATAGAGATGATATTCTTCTTATCACTTTATTACTTGGAACGATTGGTTCACTTGTCGAATTCGCAACAACTTGACATAATTTTTACAGTATTTCACTCTCCTAATACGTGTATGCCAAAAGTTATACACATTTTAATAATAAATCCACATCTCAAATATCAACAGTTCACTAATCCAATCAACTTAATAGGGGACTTAATTGCAAGACCCAAGAGGCTAAGACTGCAACTCACACAATTTCACACACAATTCTCAGCATCTCTTAACCATGGAAGAACACACACGAGTGCCACAGTACCATAGTCACGACATACTCACACACCAGTACAACACAGTGCCACAATGAGTAGTGAGCAAGGAGCGAACACATGCAAGTCACGACACACTCACCTTAGCCTCTCAAGAAGAACGAACATGACGAAACGAGCAAGGAACGACGACAGTCGACGATGCAGTCATAGTCCAACCTCACCAGCAACGATACAACGGAGGGAGGAGGCAGAATGAATGCACGAAAGTGACGAAACGGCGCAACACTAATGGAGAAAAGGAAATTCAAACCCTTACCTAGAGCTTTGAAAATCGATGTCATTCTACATAAAGGTAGACTCGCAGACACGAAGCTCACTCGTGATTCCACTTAGAATTGACCGATTCTACTCCGAAAACGAGTTTGTTTCCGATTTAACCCGTAGAGGGGTGGTAGACTCGTAGAATTGGAGGAATTTGCGATTTAACTCGTGATTTTGATAACCATGACGAGTAGTAGGTATCTATGGATAATATTGAATTCATTCCCTTTAGTAAATCGATCGTTAGAGTAAACTTTCATTAAATTTATTTGTAATATCCATTTAATATCGTTTTCAATTCGTGATAGATTTTATCTGATAATATCCATGAATATGGATATTTTTGTCATCCTTTTTTGTGTATAATAGTACCAGTGAGATTTGAATCTAATACTTCATGCATACTACTCCAAACCCTCTACTATTAAGCTTATCCTTTTTTTGTCATCCTTATTTCCTCTCAAGCTTAACCCAAATTAAATATGGTTATTCATAAAAATAATTTTTTATAAAATGTGGTATATTTTTTTTTTTACACAATTCCCTCTCAAGCTTAACAGAAAAAAATGCGGTATCTTATTATCTATTTCGTTTTTTTGGTACATGACAAAAGTAAACAAAGAGAAAAGAACAAAATAAAGCACAAGGAAATAAGCATCAACTCGTAGGAGGGAGAATGTTTGGACTGGAATAAATCCTTGGAAGGTATACCATTCTTAGCTAGAAGTACTCAGTACGAAAGTTCTCTTCTATAAGAGTGTAGTGGAGGTGAATAACACAAACCTAGCTAATTGGAGATCTTGAATAATCTTAATGAGAGTTGTATTTATTTCATTTAATATTGTATGCCTCACAATAAAACTAACAACAAAAGGTATAAAAATGAGGAAACTAAACTCATCCTAACATTACATAATAACAATCATTTACAATGTTGGTTCAATTTTGATATAAAATCTTAATTAAAGGTATCACTCTACTTCTAAATAGATCGATTTGATGAGAAATAATTAGTTTGATATCAAATAAAAAGCTTTAGATATCATGTATTAAACCATAAACCGAAATAAGCAAACATATATAATATGATATTGAAATTTACGGGCCGAAATTACAATCAACATACATTCGCATACAATTAAAATTCATATGATGAATGGACATTCAACAAAAAGGAAAAATAAATAGTGTTTGTAGAATATTCTGAAGTTACAAACTGCACCACCACATATCAGTATTTGCATATGTCCCAATTAATTTTTGTTGGGTATCTCATAGATCTCCATAGCATCTTTGAATATTTCATCAAAGGCTTTCTCAATGCAAAACTTGAATTTCTGTTCATCTATGAATCCCTTTAGAGTTTTCAAGGTGATTCTTAATTCTCCCACATAGCTCATAATTGCTACGTTTACATTCTGCAACCACACAGAGAAGCATGTTATTAGAAACCTTAGAACTCAAATTATCCAAAGCTGAGCCAAGCAATAAATACCTGAGGTCATAAGTGCTTAACGGAACTCCCAAAAATAAATAAATAATTCAATAAATACCTGAGGTCCACCCGACATTGCGAAATAAACACCTCTTACAGGATGATTTGCTAAAGCCATTTGCTCCATTGGCCCAAACATGTTGGATATAAGAACACTACAGTTTCCCAGAGTATTGTAGAAGGTTTTAGATGCAACCTGAAACACCAAACCATGAATTAGAGAAGTTGAACAACTTAAAACAAAGAAGTTACAAGGGTGATACTCAAAATATGGGGCTCCCTTAATTTAATTTACTATTAAAATCAATTCCACTCACCTTGATTTACTTACACATTTCAATCACATCCAATGATCCAAAATTAATTTTATCAAAAATCTAAAACAAATAAATACATTATCTTTAAGAGTGTATTTAAATAAAAACAACTAATTAAATATTTGCTTATAATATGATAAGTTGTGTTAATCATAATTTTTCTCATAAAACTTACTAAAATAAATTAAAAAAAAACTGGAACATCATAAAGTATATTTTTATGAATCTAGATCCTAAAAACACTTTAAAAAAAAAAACTCCTAAATTACATATACACACCTCAGGGCCTCTTAATTTCATCTCCAAATCCAAGAGCAGACCTATGAGATAAACACTGAAAGAACGCTTCTTCCTCTTGATTTGTTTACGAGCATTCCAAACAAACTCAAGAGGGTTGGAGATTTTGGATTGGCCTAGCTTTGGAATTGGTATTTGTAAGAAAGAAATTTTATTCCCCCAGAGACCTTTGACCTTTGGTTTTTGCATCTCCTTCACTGATTGGTACCCTTTAATATTTCTTGTGTTGAGCACCACCAAAGCTGTGGAATTTGATTTTCTTGTCATGTAGTCAATCTCTTGCATGTACAAACGAATCCCGTAGAAAATTATCCCAGTTATCACATCATTTATTGTCTGCATTCATGTCACAATAAAGAAAAGATAAAAATTAATTAATCTAGCTAGCTTACTTAATTGGATGACATAATTAAGAGTTTGATTTCTATATTATCAACCAATCATAAAAATCATGATAGATATGACTTTAAATGTAGTCTTTATAGAAGTTAATAAACTTAACATATAGACTATTTCTTAATAATTACTAATATCTAGTTTGATCTAATCTTACCACTCCAAGATTGGACTTGATTGCTTTGATATGATCAAGAGATAATGATATGTTTGACAAGGTGAAATGTTGAGGCTTAGTTCCTTCATATCCAGACCTTATGGGTGTTTTGTCATCTTCAATCATTCTTGCCTTTATTATGCTAGATCCAAAATCTAACATGGAGCTAAAAAAGGAGGATACCACTGAATGTAACTTCTTAAACATGGTTTTCTTTGCATGCTGCGCATTTGATGATACTCTTGAAGGAAAAGTAAGTGGAAGAGAAGGGTCATCAGTTCTTTGAAGACAAGAAAGAAGGGCACCCATGAGGGAATAACCATCTCCAAGCGAATGATGAAATTTGAAAATTATTGTGCCTGCAGCATTGCTTGTTGGATACTTAATAAGGTGGAGTTCCCATGGTGGCTTGTTCTGAGGTGTCCGTTCATTTAGAATCCTTGTCACATATTCATCAAAATATTGGTCATACAATTCTGCTGAATTGCATTCAGGAAATCTAGGAACCTTTACATGCTCTTCAGGATTCACTTGCACCCTTTTCCATCTCATTTTACCAGCTTGGTCTCTGATCTGTGGTCAAGCATTGAATTGAACAATTAAAACAAAATGGTCAGTGTGATGAACACTAATTCAAATTTGAAGTGAGTGTTGCTAATTTAATTCATATCACTAAGCTTTTATGAGTTAACTATTTTTAGTCCTTGAAATTTTTAAAAAAATTTTTTTTTAGGCCCTTAAATAAAAAATTACATTTTTTAGTCTTTCAAATTTTTGCGGAGGAACTAAATTTATTTTGGTTTGATATCACCGTAATTAGGATTTTAGGTTTTCCAATGATATCCCAATATATTCCTACAAGCTCTGTTGTTTGAACCAACTATAGGACTAATCCTGGATCGGAACTTAGTCACATTTAAAACTTCATCACTTCTCCTTAAGAGTATAGTATTTTACGGGATCAAATCAGGTCATCTCCCACAAGATCAACATGCGACAAATTTGTCAACTGAACTACATTTATTGTGTCATTTTTTTTATTTGAGAGAATAAAAACTATAAATTTTTATTTGGAGGAATAAAAAGACAACTCCTAGTTTGAGTGAGTAAACATAACTAAGCCTTAATTGGATTTTGTGGTGGACTTCTACTAATTACTAAATGCAAGGGTAAATGTAGTAAAACATGGAGGAGAGAAAGAACCATAATAGAGGAGAAACGTGGGTTGATGGGGAGGAAGACATCTTCAAGCAAAGGTATAGTCTGTGAGTCATCAATTGGAACTGCCATTTCAAGAAAGCCAAAAACATAGGAACACATCACCGAACTGTTGAAATAATGTCCATGAGGACTCACTGGCTCTTGAACCTCTTCACAGAATTGGTCCATTGTGTTAGTTTGTGTGTGAAAATGAGAGGGAAAGTAGCACTTCAATTAGAAAATGTCTTTTGGCTGCAAAGCCAGGCCAGGATCGATGATATATATAGCAGCGCAATGTTGAACTTCAAATAAACATATCAGTGGGTTTTTCCACCAACCATCTACCCATCACACATGATTAATCACATGTGTCAATATGATTGATTTTTTGTTAAAAGTAAATAAATATGACTATATATAATGATCGATTTATACTTGTAGCATTAATAATTAACTTCGTATATCACACAAGTGATCAATAGTGTCATAATTAGGAGGTTATTAAAATGTCAATATACCGTAAAAGTAGTTAAGAGTAATGGAATGTATGTATACAATTATATATTGATCTGTACTTATTGCACGAATTGTTAAATATATCCCGTAAGTGATTAATAGTACCACAGAATTATTGAAATGTGTCTAATGGTAATTAATTTTTTCCTTACAAGTAATTTAAAGCAAACAAATATATGTATACAATTTTCAATTTTTTTTGTGGCCAAAAGGGGCTAAGACGCCAAAAGAAATTTATTAAAACTCACGTAGGAAAAGAGTTTGCGTTACATTGCCATAATAGCGTTCCTAAGGAAATTAGGACAAAAACTAAAAACACTATCATATGTAACAGAGTTAAGCCAATATTTAGCCAAAATATTCGCAGGTTGGTGCGTCTCACGAAAAACATGTTTCCACCTATAGTTATTGAAATATATACTTGTAACAAAAGAAACAATTACTTTTAATATGGAGTCTTATACATAGAAACCAAAATAGTATTAATAATCATCTAAACTAAAACAATTATTATAAAAATGTATTCAAAAGAGTGTATTTTTCAAATCTATTGAATTAAAAAATAATTTTATTTATAATGTATGATTATGATTGGTTTAAGAAAATTTTCCAGACTGGAGGATGTGATCCAAATGAAAACTCACGAGCTAGGCATGTTGGCATGTACTGCCATCGGTGATCGATTGGTAATAGCCAGCAACACATGTTATGACCTTAATGGTGTGAATACCAAATACTCATTACTCTCAACCCTTAAATAATTTATACAACCCTTGAGCTTTTTCAAAGTCGATCAACTTTTGATTTAATGATTTGAATAATTGAATTGAATGCAGTCTGCAATTTCTTTGAAATGAATGATGGAGTGCAGTACTAGTCTGCAATTTCTTTAAAACTGTAGGGTTCCATAATGTTGTATAAATGTGCGTGGCCATCTCAAACATTCGCCACATCATGGCCGTCAACCTAAAAACATGGCCTACCAGTTTCAACCCAATTAATTGATCCAATGGTCCCTTGCCCTTGAAAAATAATGGCCAAACAACGGCTATATTAATACATGTTTCCTTACGTGAATAATATAAATTTTAGATAGAGATATCTAATTTTTTTTATGCACGATAATTTAACTGTTTAACTAATTGAATTATATCTTCTTAACAGATTAAAATCTAATTTAAATAAATGGAATTCAATTTTCTCTGTCTTTTGTGTTATGTGTTCTTGGTTGAAATAATGTATGTATCACGTGTGGTTTTGAATATAGTTTTATCTTTGTAATGATGATCTCGGGGGTATGCATTAAGCTGTGCGTGTTGTTGAATTGTTTTGATGGGGGAGATGATACCTGGTTCTGTTACACCAGGTCTGTTGTTGTTTTTTGCAGGTACCTACTATCATGTATCGATCTTCTCTTTTTATTATTATATATATACATATCAATTAGCCTTTTCATAAAAAAAATGTGTGGTTTTAAATTTGTGATTTGTTAGTGATAAGTTTTATTTGCATAAAATTCTGGTGTAGTATCATTTTGTTCAATTTTTTTAGGTTTATATATGTTTTTTTTATTTTTGTAAGTTGACATTTTCTAATTTTAGTCCTAATAAATTTTTCTATATATTTAATTTAGTATTTATAAGTTTGTATTTTTCAATTTTGTTATCTATAAATTGTTTTTTTTCATTTTTAATTCCTACAAATTTATGTTTTTTTAATTTTATTTTTATTTTTAATCTTTGTAAATTTATGCTTATAAGAAACAAAATTTGAAAAACAGAAACTTATAAAAACAAAATTTAAAAAAAATACAAATTTATAAGAACTACAAATAGATAAAACAAACTGCAAGGATAAAAATAAATAATACAAACTTACAAAAATTTAAAAATGAATAATTTTTTTATATTAAAATTAAAAATATAAATTTAAAAATATATTTAAACTTTTTTTTATACATAAAGAGTTATAGCAGGGGAACAAGGATTCTAATTCCTAATTCCTAACTTCAAAAACTCTTTTCTATGGTCTTTAAACACTGGTAGTTGTATTTTCGCAAGGTTTGATTGCATGGGATTGTGGCATTAAATGGAGAGATATACGCAGGCACGTAAGTAGACGAGTTGTTAATGCACAATACGTCATGTACACGATTTTGTGCAGGGTGGTTATGACATTCATTCTTTATTCTTGTTTGTATTTGTATTTTTTGTTTTTTTTATAGATTTTAAATTAAGATTTTAAATTATTTTTTGGTGAATTTTATAATATTATATAAGATTAAAGATCTCTTTAGATTTTTTTAATTTTTTATTTTAATAGTAGATCTTTTAAAATCTTAGAAAAAAATGAGAAAAAAATTATTTTTATTTAAATAATGTGTAATTCTTGAGAAATAATTTTATGCCAAAATCCAATTTTTATATTGAAGATTTTTTTATTTTTTTTATTGAAAAATCTAGTGAAAATAAGATCTTGAACTCAAAATCTTTATTCAAGATTTAACATTAAATATGTTCTACAGGTATTTTTTTTTTCTTTCCTTTTTTTCTTTTCTTTTGTTCAGCAGTTAATTAGAAGATATTTGGGAACGAACTTTTGTGAGTTATCGTATCTGTGCACTGTGCATGGAGCTTATCTGTTTCTTGCCACTGGTATTGATTAGAAGATATTTGGGAACGAACTTTTGTGAGTTATCGCATCTGTGCACTGTGCATGGAGCTTATCTGTTTCTTGCCACTGGTATTGATATATCCTCTATCTTTCTCACATTTATATCAATATACTTTCATTAATTTGGCTGATAAAGTTTAAAGAGTTGTAGCATGGAAAACTTAAAAAGGGTGAAAATTAATAAACATAATTGATAGATAACTTTTCTCAATAAATATGTGGTAAAAAGTTCAATTTTAGATCTGTACGTGTGTATAAAAAATTATTTATTGAAAGAGATTATATATTTAAATGATGAGTCTCATATGAATTTAAGGTAAAACACTTCAGAGTGTTAAGTAATTAATCTTATTTTTTAGTTGTTGTTAAGAAAATCAATAATGCGTTGAAATATCAATTAATGATCGTCTATCAATGAATGAGATACTTAATGTAGAGTTTCACTTTAGAGTCTAGGGATGAGTTTCTCGTCAAATGTAACAAGGTTTAACCTATTTTGTTTATTATAAAATTCAAACTTAAATTGTGTGCATATATTTTTTCAAAAAAAATTGTGCGCATTCGACATCGTATTAAAATTGTTTATTTTAATCAACTGTTTTAGAATTAATTCTAATTTTTCATAAAAACTTAATTATAACAGTTAGAATTAATTGCGTGAATTTCTTGATTGTTTGCTTTCTTTTACAATGTAATTTTACATTGTTAGTTTACAACAAATTTAGGTTTCAATTAAATTCTCTGTTGAAACATATACAGAAAATCATATAAATTTGTTTTTTTATCTGTAATTATATTCTATCAACGTTAAATCAAACACAAGTCATATGAAATTTGAGTGTTGCAATCAACATCATAAAGGAGATAAGTGTTTTTTTTTAAAACGTTGATAAGTTTGTTAATTGAAGTCGAAAATATGTTTTTATATAGGAGTTGTCCATATCAAAAGAAAGGATGAAGGGTGTATGCTCTGGAGTTGGATATTTTCTAATTAATCTCAAAGAATATAATGTTTTATGTACAAAAATTTCCTTATTTGAGTAATGAATCAAGAAGAATTATTCATTCATACACTATATATAAGGCTGGATATCTTGTCATGTGACTGAATTATGTGCAATAAATGAGGAAAGAGACACAAATCCTGTCTGTCATTAAGGAATTAATTAGGAATGATGAAATGCTCAGGATGCATATGTAATCTGTTTTGCCTACTTAAAGAGAAGGATGTGCTATTCAACAAATGGCAAGATTGAAGTTGTTGTCCTAATTAACGATGAGATAATTAAGTTTCTTGAGTACTAGAATTGTATATAGTGACGATATATAATAACAAGAGTCGCCGAGGGGTTTGGTGATGTTATAAATGAGTAGACTAAATTTATATGATTTTCTGTATAAATCCAAATAAATTTATATGATTTAGAGTATTCGTATTAATATATTATCTCAAATTGGGATCTTAGATAATTTTTTGATGAATCTCATGATGCATTGAATATCTCTTAAAATCTCTCTTATTTATTTCTTTAGTGGTAGATTTTATTTTGAGATCTTAAAGAGAGAGGAAAAATTATTCTTTTTTGAATAATGTGCATATTTTTATGATTTTTCTATAAGAACTCATTATTCGATTGGAGATTTATTCATTTTCTTTATTGGAAGATTTAGTAAAAATCATATCTTGAGTTTAAGATTTTGTTCAAGATCTAACATTAAAGATAAACTTAAATTATGTTTTTGGTTTATTTTTTATCAATGACATTTCTTATAAGCATGGTGGATCTTCGATCAACTCATAAAGATTCATTACACTGATTTAAGTAATTAATCATAAAAATAACAAGAAATCTCATACAAATAATATATATTAGTATATTGTTGTAAATGTTGTGAACTTGGATAGAAATTGTGTTTTTGAAGTAAATCCTTTAAAAAAAAACTCATGAAAGACCGCAAGAAATTAACGATCGCAGCCTCCACTGTCCCATGACAATGTATGTTTAGTTTACAATAATATTTTATTTGATAAAATTTAGATGAATTGAGTCTTTGAAAGATTAATAAAATTAGAATAAGTCTCAAGCACAAAGAATGTAATAAGACTTTCACATTTTAACACTTGGATTCAAACTGATAGAGTGCAAGAAGTTACATTATTTATACTTCGAATTACCATTAAAAACTAGAAAAAAAGCTATGAAGAAGAAAATAACAATTCAGATTTTTGTATTCATACCAAAAGGATATAGAGAGAATACAATTTATAACGTAATTGCTATTGATGGTGACCCTACAAGTGTCATCATCCTAGCTTAGAGAATTCAAATTGGGTGTTTATTTGTCAGTATTGTCACAAGTGCGAAAGGAAATGCTTAGCAAAATAAAATAAAAAGTGGGAAAGGGAAAGTGCATATTGTCATTAACTTATGAAAGCTAGGGTTCAACAACTAGTGATAAGATATGTTTCTTGATATCTCGATCATAGATACCAAAATCATCGTCATTTTGATAAAGGGTATGGGTCATACGAACTGCGTTTATAGTTTGATTAAGAAAATGCTAATAAAGTATAATACTATCATAAATGCAGCTCGTATGGCTTATACCTTGATTCATATATATACATCAGATTTTATAATAACAATAATTTTTTTATCAATAAATATTAATTATTAATATATTAACTTTTTTTAATTATCCAACTAATTTTATATTTTTCTTAACATGTAACGGTTTTATGCAAAATGAAAAGAAATAATTAACAAAAATAAATATGATTTTAATCTCTGTTTTTTTTTTTTCGATCAGCCAAGATCTTTATATTTCATACCGATGAGTTATTTCTTAAACTAAAAAAAAAAAAAAAAAACATACGTATTTAGTGTCTTTCTCTAAAAATATGATTTTTTAAAATTTGGAGAGACTAAATATCTACGTGTGTTTTTATAAGTTAAGGATCAAACTTATATGATATTACAAAAACCTTAATACGTTTAACTCAAAAATATAAAGATTAAAAACACATTTTTTCTTTAACAAAAATATAGAGGCAGCAAAAATTACCACGGTTGTCCATAAATCATTGCACAGTCGAATGACAAGAGATTCATTGAAGACCAAATCCTCATATGTGCATGGAAAATCAACTAATAGATTTTGAATGCCTTAATTTCTATTTATGGCTTTATACTGATTTGATCGAGTTTGTAGAAACAAAAGAGATCGGTACTAGTTTGTTATAATAAATTAATAATTATTACCTTTGTTTCTTTTTAATTGTAAATTTTTTTTAAAAAAATTGTTTTTATTTATCCGTCGTTTGTAAAATTGATTATTTTATTAATTATACTTTCACTTATCTCATAATTTTTAATTAATTTATTCATGTATTTATTGTAGAGTGGAAAGAGAAAAAGATAAAAATAGGAAACTTTAGAACTATTATTAAAATAAAAAAATTATTATATTTCTTAATGTTTATATAATTCATAACCTTAGGTAAGGTAACACCAAGTGAAAGTTATTTTATCCTCCAATTTCATAAGCAATTTCATTTGTGATGTCTTTAAGTGCATGATGAACACAAATTTTCATGTACTCTGGAAGCTTTTCAAGATCTTTCTCGTCCCATCTATGCGTATGACACATTAAATTAATTACCGATAAAACACACACATATACATAGTCGGTTGAGCATATCAAAATATTATATCATACCCTTGAGGATTTCGGTATGTGATTACATCTATGTCAACATTATAACATGTCCACCATTCCAACATTGATCAAATTGGTATCCAATCTATTAATTTGTTGTTAAATATATTGAATTACGAGTCGGTCTAGAAGGATTTACAATCCTCGAATTTCAAACACAAAATACATATATAGAAGTTAATCCTCAAACTTTAAACACAAAATGCATGCAAACTAAGTTATGATATTTTGTACCGATATGCCAATATTATATCCTATTTAATTTCTAGAAAAATTATATAGTAGTTTTGACCGTAAAACAATAAATAATGTAGATTTGGACCATCACCTAATATGCAGGATCTCAATCAATCTCCATGTGACGTGTACATTGATACGTTAACAAATAATAATATAACATATAGCATGTATGTTAACAATAATAAGTCTTATACTCTATCTTGGAAATAAACAAACCTCTCAAACGCCATTGTGAACGGTTTCAACTCTTCAAATGAGGCGTATGTATCATAAACATCATCAATGACTAACACGAAAATAATCACTTTAGTGAGCCATTTCCTAACAGATGTATACTTCGGCTCAAAAGCAACTCCTGCTGCACACAAGAAGCTTTCAACCAACATATTTCTTGCAAAGCTCAAGTCTTCTTTTATGCCAAGATTCTCCCACTATCTAAATGACAAATTAAAAATTCTAATTAGTATTTAATTAGCAGCAACATAATTTTTTGCTACAACTTTTTCAGTGGTTCAAACTATATATATATATATATATATATATATATATATATATATATATATATATATATATATATATATATATACCTGGATAATTCCTTGGCCTCCATTTGAAGTTTGGCCTGAATCATTTTGAAATTTAATTTAGCCAATTCAATTAGTAAAACTGGGTCCATGTGTTTCTAAATTTGTATTGCTTGATGTGCCATAACCTCTAACCATGGTAGCTAGTCTTCAATGGGAAGGAAGCTCCAAGGCATGGACCATTCTTTCAATAACTAAATTAAAGTGTTGGTTGATGTTGATGGAGCTAGGAAACAAAGCCTCCTTGAGAGAATTTATTGCACAAGTTTTGCCTCATTCAAGATATTTTCTCCTTCTAAATCCAAATGTGAGGCCTCAAGAAGCTCCATATATAACATTTTTAGCTTTTCCAGCATATGAATCTTTCCTCAACACTTTACCATTTCCATCTAAAATGTTGCTTAGTATATATCTGAGTTTTAGAAATAATTAACCAGAAGTTAATTACTTAAGTAACTTGCATGATATGTTGTAACAACCGGGAAATATTATGTGATCTAGGATTATTATGTGTTTATAGTCTTAACTAATTTTTACGTGACATGTACTCATTTTTTAATTTAAGAGTAAGAAGTAATAACAATCAATTACATGTCATATAAAAAACTAATAAAGTATAATAATGCCATCATCTAATAATTTCTCCTAAACGAAATTCTTATATGCCACATAGTGAGAGTCTGAGAGAGACAATTTGTTACCGGTCCATAGTGCAGATGCATGTAAATTTTGCTCTACACTAGGATTAATGTTGCTCTTTTTGACATAGACATGCAAGTATAGATTCGAGGTGGTCATTGATTTCCTTTTCAAAGTGGTTGGCAAGGACCAGTTTTTGGATCCAATCAACCAATTCTAGATTTTGTAAAACACCCATCTCTTGAACAAAAAAGCCCTTTACATCAACCACCCACTTGTTTAACTGCGTAATAAATTCTTCCTTCTGCGTAGAAATCATGCAACAAGTATATATAAATAAACTTAACTAAATAAAACAATACTGACTGCATTTTATTTATCATAATTATGTGAATTTGGATATACGTTAAAAAGATTATGATAATTTTTAATTGTGTCTTAGCTTTTAGAAGTTACGTTTTCTGTGAGAACATTTATTTTTTATTTTATAAAATTATTTAATTATCTTATTTTTGACCTAATTGCATTGTGCATAAGTAGTGAAATGTGTGATTTCAGTCTTTTGAATTTCAATTACATCAATTGGTACATTTAAGTTTTCTCTTATTTACAATCAGGTGTCTTTACAAATTTATTCAACATTTAACAGAATTAGTTGATGTGAAAATTCTGGCATAACATGACTGTGAGAAAATATAATACATCAGCCAAAAAACTCAACGAATATTTGAACTGCGATGACTTAAAAGGTATTCTGGCGGAATTGGCGTCGTATTGATGAAAATGCTTGTAGGTATATTATTATTTTATGACAACAAAAGAAATCCTTTTCCATTCTAATAAGTAAATAAATTACTTAAATATAGAATAAAATTATGATGGAAGAACCTGATTCTAAATTAAGAAAATTTGAGATTTAATTGCAGAATGCCACAATTAGAACTTGAGGGCGAAAGCCATATTATTGCGACACTCAGAAATTAAAAGTACAATTAAATCGAGCATTTTTAAATTACTTTTGACAAATTTATAGTTTTTTTCTTCTAAAAATTGAAACAAGTAGGCGTTAATGTTAACAAAAGAATCCATACAATTCATCAAATTGAAATAAATCTTACATAAGTGAAAAAATCTCACATCATATTTACTGGCAAGTGACTGCATGCTCTCTGGAATAATTTTTTGATACGATAGATTCTCATCTGATTGATTCATTGTCTCTCTTGATGATGCTCTTCTAGCCAAGACTCTCACTCCCTTTAATATAGGCCAAATACGTACGGAAGAAAGAATTAACAAAGTGTATGTTTTAGAGTGGTTATAAAAATTGATTTGGAACGAAATTAACTTTACAAAATTAATTTTAGTTAGAATTGATTTTCAATAAAGTGATTTATATTTAAATAATTTTATTTTTAAATAAGTTAGTAATAAAATTTAGTATAATTGTTTATTCATAATATGAAAACTATTAATAATACTAAAATATTTTTGAAAGCAAACAATTTAAAAAATAAGATATATTTGAGCGTAAGAATTAATGCAATATAGAATAATGTTGACTTCTTTTAGGAGGAGTGGAGATGACTTGAACCTAAGAATTATGATGATACTTAATGATAATATAGTACTAGTATTTGTTCACCCAAAAAAAAAATATAGTAATAGTATTTATGTATTTTAAAAATCCATTATAGAGAGATGTAGTCTATACATAGAGAGAATATTGATTTTTTTTTATAAGGGGATCTAATTTAATACGATA
>PYAF01002136.1:806472-816779 GCA_007407185.1 Glycine tomentella | reverse complement strand
TGTAGTCTATACATAGAGAGAATATTGATTTTTTTTTATAAGGGGATCTAATTTAATACGATAATTAAGCAAGATGAGTAAGTAATACTATAAACTCTATTATATCGTCTTCAATTCCTACATATAAAAAATAGATATATGAACTTTTTTAGATGAAGATTAGGATGAATCACCTATTAATGTGGTCCATTATGAATTGGAATTTTGAATTGTTAGATCAATCTTATCAAATAGTATTTAAATAAAGTATTTTAAATTTAACTAAATATCTATAAAAATAAAATAATTTGATAATTAAAAGTTTTGGGTTTAGGGGTAACACCTCAGCCCAGCCTAAGGCAAAAAAATGTCTTTTGCCTAAAAAAAATACTTACTGAAAAATTTAAAAATTTACTTCACTTTAAAGAAATAAATTGGCCATAATTATTTAATATAATAATATATTTCTTAATTTATCGATAATTAATAATGTTTTTAAAAATTTATTCTGAATTTTTAATTTTAATTGTATTTTTATAAAACCGTTACTTTTAATTATTATTGTTCATAAAATATATTTTAATTTAACCAATTTTAAAAATTAAAATCAACTTGAGCTAAGTATTAAAATAATATTTAATCCTATTATTATCATAGTATTGTAAAAATAAGCACACTTTTATTTTATAATATTTCTTATTATACCTAATAAATATAACATATAATTAACGTTAATAACATGATTGAATATTATATTCATTAAAATTTAAAGTTATTAGTTTTTTTAAAAAAAGTCAGACATTTAATATAAAAAATTGTATTTATCAAATATGATCTATGTATAAATTGAATTCCATTTTTTATTAAATCTGTGACTTCAAATTTAGTATATTTAAAAAAGTATGTGACTAGCATTTCTCTTTTAGAATAGTCATTTCGATAGTATTTACGTAATCTCAAAATCTATTTTGGAATACTTATTACAAATATCATATTCCAATATAACTATTTTGAAATATTAAAATAAACAATATTTTGGAATGTCTATACACTTTCAAAGCAGTTATTTCGAAATAAAGGGAGGGCAAGATGGGGAATTTAAAACATTGAAGGGTGCAGGAAGCAAAAAAATGTGATGCGGGGCCTCTTATCATCTTAATACACCTTTTTTAAGAATTTTTGTTCTTGAAAATAACTTATATTTATGTGTAAATTTATTTAGAAGTAGTACTAAAAGAAAAAAAAATAAGAAGAGAAAAAGGAAATAATTAAATTTTTTTATTAGATAAAACGAGTTTTTCAATAATTAATTTGTAAATATTATCTCATCTTTTAAAAAAATTATATTTATAAATTTCTTAAAATTAATTAATGATGAACTTATTTTTGTTCATCTCATTTTTTTTTATTTTAAAAATACTTTTAAGAAACTTATATCCAAACATATCTAATGACCCATATTTTGAAATAGCAGTGAAGAACTTTTTTCCTTTTTTGTGTATTGACTATTGAGTAATAAAGACACAACCACAATAGGAAAAATTCAAAGTTAAAGACTCCAACACAAAGTTCCACATTATTCGCGTCAGAGGCACCACTTATAACAAAAACTTCCCATCACGGCATAATAAAGTATGAATCTCGTGTATCACCTCTCTACTGAATATGCCAATCTGCACTTTCTTCCGCAGCTGCATGAATAGCATCAATCCATGAAGAGTATATTTATTGTTAGTAGCCATAGTGAGTATATAACTCATTGTGTTTACAATTCTGTTGATAGAAAATGAATCGATTGTCTTCTGTAAAAAAAAAATCCAGTTATATATATATATATATAATTTCTATGTTTAATATTACACCCAAAGAATGCGAAAGGATAATTTTCCTATAAATGGCTATGAAAGTTGAAAATTTCAAACACAATTACTGTTGACTTTATGCATTTTCATATTAGCTTTGTATGTATGGTTTATCACAGTTCAGGTTCCCATTATTATGTAAGATGCAACTTGCGGCGTTTACATATGCAGCGAGAAAAGGTCAACTGAAGTATCCATCAAAGAAATATTTCGTAGTGTGGCAATATGATTTCTATATCGTCAGAGAATAAAAAAGATAGGATTTATGTTTCACAATTAATCTTCAAGCAACATGTTTTCATACAATACATGCATACTGACATCAACCATATAAGCGAATCCTTAATTTGTATAGCTAAGGATTCCGTGGTATTTTCTCTGTGTAGAAGATAAAATATTAAAATCCAACAGAAATCATACTTAAGAAATATCATTTCAGTATCTTAATTCTTAATTGATTAAGGTTAAACAAAGCAAGAAATATAATGATGTTTGTTATAAAAAATGGTTAATATTTAATATGGATTGAACTGTAAAAAGGATTTGAAAAGTCTGCATGCAGTACGTGCTACTGAAACCTTCACCTTCTTGATTAAAAACTAAAACTAATATACTCCCATGCCAATGCCAAGGCCAAAAAGTTCATTATGCAAGGTAAGAGGAAATTTTTTTTATTTTTATATGTACAAAGAAATTATTTCAAAAGTCGAATCCATGATCAATATGTTAGTTGTTACCAAGATGCCACAGGTTGGCTCGATCTTCTTCACTCTCTTGAATAATCAAAGTTATTTAGAAGACTAAAGATTTTTTTTCTTTTGGAACAGCCAAAAAGTTTTATTATTAGAAAAGGGTACCAGGGGTGCCGTTAAAGAGAATACAAGGAAAATAAATCAATGGTGAATAAATATGTGCACCCCTAAAATTGGTATACATAGTCATTAACCATTGATCTTCCCGTTAGACCCCACAGACACTCTTTGACGAAAGATAAACGTGATACTTGAAGGATAACTTAACAAGCAATATTAATATCTATATATATGATTGTATAATTTGTATTTATAATTATTACATTTTTTCTAAAACATATTCTGACTAGATGTATAACTATAGATGTGAAACTCTACGCAACAAGGTGAGGCAATTTGTGTCACATCTACCTAGCTTGTAGACATTGTTGTATCAAATACATTCTAGTTTTCGACGTTTAGTGTGGGGAATTAAAGTAGAACAGCATACTACTAAATTAATTGGAGTCTATACAAAAGACTTTGAAAGATCCAAAGAGAAAAAGAAAAAGTGGCGCGCGAGTCTGCAGTTGGAATTTGGAAACATTCAAAGAGAAAAAATGTCATTTTTCCTTCAAGCTCAAGTTAGATGAAAGCTTGAATAATTTTGTTTCTAATATTCTCTACATAGTCTTTAATTTGGACTTGAATATGGAAATGTAGAAACTATAAACCTGTCGTATTTTATGCTGAAATTAATTTTAAGAAATAAGGGTGCTACACGATTGAACTATTTGTAAAATCCAAGGCTCCTTAATTAAGTGAACGGCTCAAAAATGAATTTATATCATATATATATATATATATATATATATATATATATTATGTATATGTGTATGTTTATATATACCTCTATGTTTGGAAATTTAGAGACTATTATATTGGCATTTTGTCCATTTGCTGACATAGATAGGGTTTTGCATGCTTCGGCAGCCAGTACTTCATATGAAATAATTCACTTATATGATGAGTATAATGTTGTTTATGTACCAAAATAACAAAAGATAAAAAAAAAATCGAATTGAAAATAGAACGAAGAATATTTTTTCTAAAGTATAGATAAATTGTACATTAACAAATCTCTATTGGTTTACTAAAGTACTTTCACCAACTTTTTATAAGGAACATTTTAGCTATTTTAAGAAAATAAAAGTTATAATTTACTAAACTATTCTCTTTAAAAGAAAATAGGTGTACATTATTAGAAAATCATTTTGATTATTTAGTAACCGGAATAATAGCAATTACTCATGAGGGTGGGCATCAAGTTGACTAAATTTATAAGTTGAGTAAGTTCAGGGTTCCAAACCGATTAATTTTAATCGATTGTGTTGATTTGGATTTTTCGATTTCTCTTACAATCGAACCAATTTAATTATATTTAGGTTAGATTGGGTTAGATCATTATGCATATTAATAAAATAAAATACAATTACACACACACACAGTATAAGTTCAAATTGGTTCGGATTATATTCTATGGGTATGTTTGGCCCAACTTTTGATTGGCTTAAAAGCTATTTAAAAGTAAAAGTTTAAAATAAGAACTTAAAATAAAAAGTAGAAGTTGGTTGGTGATTTTGCTTTTTTTTAGCTTAAAAGTTTCTTTTTTTAAGGTAAAAGTTGTTTGGTAAAAAAAACTTTAAAATTTATTTTCATTTAGTCATCGTGTTTAATAGAAAAGTTTATTTACATTTATAAAAATATATAATATTAACTTAATTATAAGACTTATAAATTACTATTACTTAAAACAAAAATAAGTTTCTGTTGTATTATTATTACTTTAAATAATAATAATAATAATAATAATAATAATAATAATAATAATTAATAAATGAGACCAGACTCGTGGAGAGAGACAAACAAAGAGTGCAAAATGTACGTAAGGCAGTTAGGGTAGTTTACAAGCTATAAAATTTTCAAGGATCTGAAAATATAAGGTAAGCTTTAAAAAAAACATATAAGGTAAAGTGAAAAAAGAAACAAAGTAAGAAAATGATACTATGACGGGAATCTAATAAGGGTCCTTTAATAAAATTAAGCTCCGATTAAGCTTATAATAAGCCCCTCTCATTAGCTTTTTTATAAGCTACTTATTCTAATAATTGTATTTTTCATAATAAAAAAAACTACTTGTTTTTTTAACCTCTTTTGTATAAAAAGTGTTTGGCCCAGTTATTTATTTTAAGGAGAAAAAGAAACTATAAAAAAATGGATCAAACGCTATCTATGTATCCAAGTCTAATCCCTTGATATATATATATATATATATATATATATATATATATATATATATATCATCGGATTTATAATTTTAAAATTTAAACTAAATTGATTATTTGAAATAACCCATTTTTTTCTTTTAATTGAGTTCAGATTAATTGGACCATTAGGTCAACCCAAGCTCATCTACACCCCTAATATTCATTCCCGATCTTAGAGAAATAATTTGGCAAACCAAAACCAAAGTACAACTCAACCAACAGCAAAAAAGTAGTTAAAATAGCCTACATATATATAACACAATTTTTCCTCTGGATTATAAATTAATAGAAAATGATATTTTCACATATATTAATACAACACTTTTTTTCAGTATTCTTTTTAAAAGATAGACATGTCTCAATTGTTTTCTCTCTATTTTTAAATTCTTAACAAAATGGACTAAAATAGTCTAAAGAAATTATGTGTAAATATCATTTCCCATTATAAATAATTAAAAGGGCAGTGCAAATAGAAGTGTTAGCTCCAATTTTTATCAATAAATTAACAAAATTCCCTTTAACCATAATAGAACCCTAGATATACAGTTTTTGAGGATCTAGGTAAAAATCATATTTTGTTTATGCTCATAAAAACATAAGAGTAGTTGGTCTAGCTTCCATTAACCCCCAAACCATTTATATCTTGAGAAAAGACTGCCTTCATATTATAACAATTTACCTGTTTTTCCTATTGTTTCTTGCAAAGAAAGGTCTGTTGAACAAAAACCTATGAACAGAAAAGACTTCCTCTTGAGTTAATTTAACTTCTTGTAATTATATTTAGCCAGTTATGATGCTTGTTTATTTTATGTTAAGTTTTAACAAAGGCCAAAAAGCTGTGATATGCAAGATGTGCATAACATGGAATAATCTCAACCCTTTCACAAAGTAATCCTATACCTTGAGCATTGAAAACCAATTGGAGAAATACAAGAGAAGCAAATTAAAATGATTTCAGCAGGGTTCTATATATTGAATCTTTTTCTGTAAACTGTCTAATCCACAGGGAAGCAATTAATGTATTTATCTGCTTCCATCTACACATATTAAATCCTAGCCAACATCTTCATTCAGTTCACTGCCTTTTCAATCAATTTTTCATTTGCTTATTGACATCAAATAGAACCTCATATTGAGAGAGTTTTAGAAGAAGCTGATGAAATTTTTCATTAGCATGAGTGCAATTGATGATCCAGACATATAATTAATATGCATGTGCCTATGGTTTGGGAACCTGATTTGGGATAGTATAGATACTGTAAAAGACAGTCAATGAAACTGACCACCGTCTACCTCTTAATTATGTTAGGTATCAATATTTAATGTGTAGAGGAGAACTTTGTTTTCTGAATTAATGTGAAAGTTACAAATCATAACCAGAAAATAAAGAAAGAAAGATAAACCATCTCGTTTGTTAATTGCCGTCAAAACCTGTTGGAACACGGGCATGTTTGATACAGTACTCTTAATTAAAGCTTGTTATATAATAGTAGTATTAGCTAACATTTTTTTATTTTATTTTACAAAACATTTGGTAAAATGCATCCTTATTAGATATAGAAACCCCACATATCATCAGTACCAATTTCAAAATCCCACAACTCGGGCTGTGTTTCCACATCACTGCAGGATCCATTCACAAACCTTTTCAATCTCTCGCATACTTTGGTGGCTCCAAATTGAAGAAAAGATTGAGGAATCTGCATAAAACCCATTAAGCTTTTCAAAATTAGAGGACTAGTGCATGTAAATTAAGAAGAACAAATTAAACACATGATTTTTTTTATATTGATAAATACTAATCGTTAATTTGTTAGAAATTAAGAGGATCGAACTGGCCATATTTTTCTTGTTTCCTTAAATTAAACACATGAATTAATATGAAGGGAAAATAAAACAACAACAATAAAATAATACATACCTCAGCATGCACAACATGAAGCATCGAGTCTCCAGCGAGTGAGGAATTGGCACTTTTAACCTCAATGTTCTCTTCATACAGCATTCGAATGATCTCATAGAAAATGAACTGGTGGTCTAATCCACAAGTAAGAACAACTTGTAAAGAAGAACCCACTTCGTGAATCTCAAGTTGTGGCGGTTTTGGGAAACCTGCAGAAGTTGCAGCAAAATTGGTACTATTATTGGAGAAGCAATCATGGGATCTCTTTCTAATTCCTTGCAAACACTCTTTCTTCTCCTGTGCCATCTTCACCTTTGCCTCCAAACTCTTGATGTAGTTGATTGCCTCGTCCACTTGGTCAGGCAGTGGTAATGCTTCCTGCGCCAATAAAATCATTCTATCAAATTCAACGCAAACAATATTATCATTCCGAGAATAACAGAATCAGAAATCATAATAAATCTAACTTTGAGTTATTATTGTTAAAATTCATCAATACAGCACACGATAATGTATGATCACATAGTGTAAAAAGTATTTATGCTTATAATTTACTTTGTATTAAAGTGTTATAACCACCCTTCAAAGCATAATGCTAATAAATTAAGGAGTTAAAATCTAAATCTAATTGGAATTGCATGAAATAACATTGGTAAAAAAATTAGAAGAAGGAAACTATGTAGTAACCTTGGGGCTATAGCTAGGGAGAAGAGAGTTGAGTTTGTTGAAGAGGATCTTCATTTGATTTCTTCTGTTTTTCTCCACTAGCCTTCTTTCAACCTTGGTTGAAGAAGAGGGTTGAATAATTCCAAGCTGATCCATTGAATTGAATGACTGAAGAAATGAATTTAGGAGGTTATAGGATGAATTGGCAAATGGGGTGTGTATGTGTGTATATATATTATGTGTGTGTAGTAGTGATTAGTGAGAGGGCGTGTGTGTGCATAATTGACGGCAACAAAAAAACGAGGAAGTTGAGAGAATAGAAACGTCACTTTAGTGATGTCAACATGTTGACTCTGCAAAATCCAAAGCATTTTGCTCTTTCCGTAGAAATTCACACGTGCCTTTATTAAGGCACCTTCCTCGTTTCTGTCGTGAATGGTCTGCGTTACCGCGTAACAGCAACATAATACTTTTAATATTTGAAATTTTCTATTATTCTTAATTTTTAATTCTTTATTAAGGCACCTTTGTCAACTTTTGGGATTATCCTATTATTGTTATATATGAAAATTTTTATTATTCTTAATTCTTAATTTTATTTATATAATATTTAATATGGATAAATATTGATAAATTATAATAAAAACTAGTGAGCTGAGCCTATTGGTGAAGTGTGGCCGAAACTCAATTAGTTCCTCACCAGATTTCTAGTTTTGGGAGTTTTTCGGACCCATAGAATGTCTACCTCAATTTTTTTGGTGTTGCGGCTGGTCAATTCAGGGTTTGAAAACGTTGCATATTATAAGTATGTTAATAATGTTACACATTTTAAGATAAATATAAAAGGTCAGTAATGTAACTACACCTTATGTTACAAAATTTACCTTTCAATTTAACAACATTTATGTTAGTTACAACATTAAAAAAATATATATATATATATAAATTAGAATGCAATTTCCTTCTTTTATATTTTAAAAATATTCTATAAATATAAATGATTTAAGAGAAAGCAATATGTGATTATTGTTGTTTAAAAATTAGGCTAAAATACGTTTCACATCCCAGCAAAATATCTAAAGTTCGTTTTCTCCATTTTTTGTCCTCAAATTATTTTTCATTTTTTATTCTCACAAAATTAAAATATATGAGTTTTTAATTGGCAACTAGATTTAGATACGAGGCATTATTTAATTTAAATTTTAAAATAAAATTTCTCAAAATTAAAAATCATCACAGAAGAAAAAATAAATTAAGAATAATATAAACCGTACCAATTGATTTTGATGGTGGCTGTTAAATATGCTGATGAAGGTGGTTTGGTTTGGTAATGGAAATTGATTTTAAACTTTTGATCTGGGTTTGGGAGAAAGAGGTTGCTTGCAATTTTATCCAACAAATTGTGGCGGTTTTTAATCCCCACAAATTGTGGTTTAATTTTTATAAAAAGTTTTATAAATTATGACAAATTTTAATCTCACAAATTAAATTTTAAAATTTAAGTTAAAAAATGTCACATAATTTGGATCATCCAAATCTAATTATAAATCAAAATATCACACATTTTTATTTTATGGCAACAAAAATGAATAAATTTTTTACAAGAACTAAGAACATATTTTGAGTATTTGATAAGGACTAAAAAATATTTTAACCTAAAAATTATTATAACCTTCATTTTTCTTTCCTACCCATATTTTTAAGTGTCTAAAGTGGTGGGGTTAGAAAGGATATTATAATATTTGTCTCCATGCTTGCATAAGTAATACCTTCAATTTGTGTATCTTTAATAGTTATGTATATGCTGTAAAAAAAAAAAAAGTTATGTATCTAAGTATTGATATCCATACTCATTATTCATAATGCGTAGACTGATTAGCAAAGCGCGGGGTTCATTTTTGTGAAAAAATATATTGTTTAAGAAATTATAAAAATAATTAAGCTTAAATATATTCTTTTCTCTAATAAATTATGTTCGTGTTCTTGATATAATTCTTTTTTCCATTGAGTAATTAGTAATAAAATAAAAAAATTATTTTTAGTTTCTATTATTCTGTTTTGGTACTTTTGATAAACTTATTTTTTTTATTTTAATCCTTATAATATGTTGTATTAATCCTTAAAAAAATATTTGATAGGAATGGATACGTAACAAATGATCTATATATTTTAAGGATAAAACAGAAAATATAAATTAAAAAATTAAAACAAAATAACAAGAACTAAAAACAATTATTAAAAACTCAACATAAATAAATATTAAAAATAAAAAATATTTAAATTAAATACTTAATATTTTATTTCACCTTTATTCATACATATATTGAGTCAATCATCATGATCGGTCTAATAGACTTTTGGATAGCATAAAGCCTAACCTTTTTTTTTTATTTATTTAATTAAGTGTTTCTAAAAACATCAGGACTTATTTGGGGAGACTGCAAGTTTATAAGTTTTTTAAATGTAATCCCGCAATCCTCTAAACAAATGTAATCTCACAATTACATAAATTACAAATAAGTTTAAAATCCCTTTAATTATCTTTATTTTCTCTATTTATCATATTATATATTAATTATATTAACTTATTATCAATACTTATTGATATAAGTGATAGAAATTTGTATCTCTTAACCAACTAGTACAAAGTTGATGACTATTTTATATTAAGAGTAAATTACAATTACTATCCATTTGATTTGTTTTTATTATATTGGACATTTCTATGTTTTTAACCTTACAAAAAATATCTCAATTATTAATTTTTCGTTTCAGGGTCATCCTTTCATGTTTTAGGTCTAACAAACATTAGTTCAAAATTATCACACAAGAAACATAT
>PYAF01002136.1:781783-806372 GCA_007407185.1 Glycine tomentella | reverse complement strand
AAGTCTCCACTTATTAATTTAAGAAAAATGACTGTCCAGAAATATATATGAAATGGTTCACATTTAATTTCAAAAAACTGAATCAAAAATTTAAAATTCAAATAAGTAAATAAAAAAATTATATTTAATTGAATATTAAAATATCTGTCAACAAAATTTTTCATATCACTATTTAAATATCATTTTTTTTGCCTTTATGTTTTCTTTCATAAATGAATGTCTTTTTTTTCTCTTATTAAATTTACTAAAGAAAATTTCACAAATTAATAAATGAAATTTAAAATAATAAAAAATGACAAGTATAATAAAAGTAAATTACATAAATAATCATTGTAATTAACTCTTGTATCAATATTATATCATGATCAGAAAAAAATATACTAATTAGTTTTTTTTTTCTTGTTGTATCTCTAATATCATTTAAAGAGTGTCTGAGCACCATTTTTCTTAAATTAATAAGTGGAGACTTCAGGTGCCTTCTGCTCCTTTTTTTTTTTTTTTTTATTGGTTAGGACATTGTGATTTCTCTGGTGAAGCTTCGGGGAGACACACTGGATGTTTCGGGGGCTATTACATGGCACCAACGTACGTGGTTTCTTTGTGTCCATTGTTTTCTCATTCATTAGCTTTCGTTTTCATTTGAAATTATTCTTGCGAATGAGAACAATTTATTCATTCACTGTTCAAATTGCGGTTCATTCTCGTTCACATTCTCGTGCCCCATTTGACTCTTTGGACCTCTAATTTTGTTTTCCACAGTTCTATTCTGTGCTAATTAGAGACACTACTTAGACTGGTGCAGTTATATTTTCTTTCCTTTCTAGTTTCTTCCATTTTTTCTACTAATTCATTTGGTGAGGACTGCTCAACTATACCCCACATTGTTCTACTGAGAAGGAACATCACTTTGAAAATATTATTTGACACATTTACTATTATTATTTAATGAGTTTAATATGAATCTTATTAAATCAAGATAATTTAAACTATTTATTTATAACAAATAAATCATTTCATTTTTTATTTTATAAGATTCTTATGATTTTAATAAATAATTGTGAAAACTAATTTTAGTCATTACTTATTAATTTATCTAATATTAAAAAATATAAATACCTTTCAAAACAACAATTAATTAACTATATCATGTCGTATCCTGAATAACATGTATTGACGTCAGTCAAACAGCACTATACGAAAGACATTTGAAATAGCATTTTATTAATTATTTTGTTCTTTATTTTTTTTTTATTTTTCATACAAATACATATGAAAACATCAAAGTCATTAAATACATTCTAAATTGTTTATATTTATAATAAATCATATTTATTTTTAAAATAACTATTCTATTAATTATACATGAAATGAATACTTGTATAATGTATTATAATTTTTAAAGTGTACTTATCTTCATTTTAGTGTCAAATTTTGCATGTCCAAATTAGTCTCCTACAGGTGTCCGTACTTCTCTAATTAAAGTGTATATATCATCAACTTTTCTTATTTAATTTATTGATTAAATTACTGTTGCATTGCTTTTGATAACTTCATCCATGATTCCTCATCGTTTCTACGAAATTGGGGTATCCCTTTTAGGATTAGGATGAACTCAAACTTCAAAATTAAAGTTGGTGAAAATATCAGCTTTAGTGCATAACTAGGAAGTTATTAATCAAGCATATGCATAATATTCAGAATCTTTTCCAGAAAGGTTTGAGCTGGTAAAACCACTGAAACGGTAAAAGCATCAAAGATTTTGCTCATGATGAAACGTAAGTGTCCAAGTGTGTTCATGCCGAAATAAACAAAGGTGCTTTTCTGCTTCAACTTTTGACTTTTAATAAGTACATTGAACAGACTTCAACCCCATGATTGACCAATGTCTTCAAGGATACAGTTGATAAATGCAATTATTTTTTCTGGTGATATTACTAAACTATCAGCATACATAAACTAGGACAACGATGTCTCACCTTACATTACGTCAGAAGAGTGCAATCACTTAAAAATTAATATTTAGAGAAATACTTTAAACAAATATTTAATAAAATAATTATATTAAAAAAGGAATATCTTATATAAAATTTTTATTACTTTTATTATTATTGTTTAATTAGAAATACAGTTTTATTTCTATACTATATGTTAACATTTAATATAAATCTTTATTATAAGAATTATTGAAGTAAAATTCCAATTTTAATTTAAAAAAATAACACTAGAAACTGAGTTTTTTTTCCTATAAATATAATAATAAAATATGTAAAATTAATACTGATGTACAAGGCAAGAAAAATTGAAGTACTTATCATCCACATTTTTTTTAATAACAACTATTTCTTTGACGTGGAGGTTGAAGTATTTTGGTTTGATATCTCTAACACAATAAAGATATTTCTTGAATGTTGAATTTGTGCAAAATAATAAGTTTTTTATATTGTAGAAATTAACAAGAAGTTGTCTACGCCGTTGCCACTATTAATTCATTTTGCCTATGACAATTTTGCAACGTTTTGACACTAACTAATAACATGAAACTTGAAATTGGTTCTTCAAATTCTGATATGAACCAAATGAAGGATATTTACGATCCTTGTACATATTATTATGACATCTTTTTTTAGAAATTGTAAATATGATACTAAAATTATCCTATTTGATAGTTTTTAATATGGATTCATCTTTTCTTGAAATATTATCATATATCAAATCTTTTTATTAAACTAGATATATAGTTAATTATTTATATTTTGTTGCATAAAAATTAAAAATTTACTTCGCCCCTAAACAAAATATCCATCGATCCATACATCGCACTAGTTTTAATATATAGTAGGTACAGAAGCCGCCGTAACAGCATATACTACATGTGTCAATTATTAAACTAGTGCTTAGTGTTGTTTAATTAAATGTAATCATTTCTTTACAAATTTTCACTTGCGTTGAAGTTTTAATCTATAATGGATATCTTTTTGGACTTTTCTAATTATTAATGAGTAGTTCCATTAAGGTGATTACGCAGATCGGAAAATCGTTTTCAAACAACAGCAAACACGTGCCCTCTCTTTGCAAACACGAGACAGTGGTCATTGTGACATTGTTTCAAAAAAAAAAATATATCAAATATCATGTCTAAAATGTTTTTTTCTAAAATGTCACGGTATATTCTGTTATTAAAGGACAGCGAATTTGATAAGCTGACGTAACATAATCGTGTTGGTTGAAACATATTTTATTAAGAGGCATAACAAATTGTATGGTCAATTAAACGACGTTACTTCAATTTTTCTGCATGCTACTTTAAGTACCCTATTTGGCATCTAAAGTTAACAAAATATGTATTGTGACATTTTAGAAAAAAAATACTATAGATGTGACATTTTAGGTATTTTTTTTTTTGGAATAGTGCCTAAACATGATAAAATAAATGGAATCATATTGTTCATATATACATACTCGCTCCATTTCCATATTGACTATATAAAGAGGAACATTTAATTGGTTTGACAGGCCTAGGATTGGAATTTTTCAGATATGTGCGGGTACGAGGGTGGTAGTTTTTTTTTTTTTTTTTTTTACCTTTTTTAGTACCTTCACATTATGTATTTTCTTTCTTAATGTTAAGTAAATTATTAATATGTATGGTAATTTTTAATTTATTTTTTAAATAAAAATAAGAAAAATTGTTGAATAAAGATAATATATAAGAGAGCAAGTATTGTGACTTATGAGAGTTAAAAATAGATTTAAATATGAATTTAACCTTTTTATATAAGTTTGTTTTTTTAAAATTATATTCTGATAATTTTTTATTCATTTTTCTTTCTGGTAAATTTATGTTTTTTCAATTTTAGTTCCTAAAAACTGCATTTATAGGAACTAAAAATAAAAAATAAAATTTTAAAGGAAGTAAAATTTGAAAAGTGCAAATTTACGACTATTAAAAATGAAAAAAAATACAAAAACCAAAATTAAAAAATATTAACCTATCGAGACTAAATTCATATTTAAACAAAAAAAAAAAAAAAGTATCCCTGAGGGCTTGAGGCAGATGCACATTTACTCCAAATTTGACCCCATTTTGAATTTTTGATTGTATTTATATTCTTGACTTATATATAAATTTTGGTTTTTCTAAATATTATCAATCTTTTATTTGGTCGTTTATTTAAAAGTAGGAATTCGATTTCATAATTTTTCATATACTTCTATCAATTCTCTTTTTTATCTTATTTTTTTTAGTGTACTTGCTAAGGTATTTTAGTTCATTTTTAACCTTTTTTTTACTAAATGAATATCTTATTTGATTGTTTGGTAAACAAATATATTTTAGTAACTTATAATGTTTTTGAGATGCTACTTGAAAAGTAATATTTCTTAAAATGTTAGTTTCTATTTTTTTATATTTTTTTTAACATTTATTAGATTTTTTAAATCTTTTCTATTTAAAGTAAATTTTTATTATTTTTACCATTTTTTTACATATAATAGGGTTTAGATTTTTATTATATGATATTGATAGATTATAAAAAGTTTATGTAGTTTGTATATATATATATATATATATATATTATAAATAAAAAGATACAAGTTTTAAAATTAATTTAATACTAAAATTATAAATACTACAAAATCTTTTATGACAATTTTATATTTTTTATCTATTTCAACAAATAATTTTATCAAATATTTATAATTTAATAATATAATTTTTTCTGTTTTCAACATTAGTTTAACATTTCCACTTTCAGTTATCTTTTCAATTAATTTTGTCAATTATTTATACTTATGTGTTAATAATTTCTTACGTACATGGAGCACGAACGTTTCGTGTATACCTACCAACCTCTAGCTGCTGTTATTTCTCAAACTTGTTATATTAGTAAAATAAATATCCACTGTAAGTTGATATTTACCTACTATGGGAACAAGATCACTGTTTACCAAACATATATAAACCAATCAAACCAAAGTGCCGCGTAAAGTATAAGGTTTTGTATGATAGTGGAAAATTACCTAGTTTTTTTATTTGGTTTTTTTAAGAAGATAATTCTCACTTTGGATAAAGATATTATAGAGATTGAAGTTAAGATCCTCAGCGTTGCTTAATTAATTAGGCTTAGATTTTGTACTCAAGCGAATCTAATGAATGTTAATTTAATTAATTTCATGTTCTTAGGTTTGTGCGATTTACAAGTCAATGTAGTGTGGTAGTTCTAAAACGAATTCTTATAGTTATAGGTATTCCTTTCGCTTGATTACGACAAGCAAGTTCAGTGCTTTGACATGTGTATCATTTAAGTATAGAATAAAAAATGCCATAAAATATCACGCGATATAATAGTAAAAAGATGAAGTTGTTCTTATCCCTCATCAGTTACATGATGACACTTAGTGGAAATTTTTAAAGGGGCAATTAAAATAAACAAATAATTAAAACCTTTTCTAAGAACAAGTGTTTCTATATTCACGAAACGCTAATTATGACTGAAAGAAGTAATTTTCCTAGAAAGAATATGGCATGCAATATGTATGCCTTCTTTATAATAGAAAATTTTGTTATATGTGATATGGATATTATAAAATAATAACGTCGTAAACTCTCAGTTATTAGTTTTCAAGGAGTGTGGGCATAGCTGCCTATAATAGTGTAGTTAGGGATTCCATTCATATGAGAGAGAGAGAGTAGAAAAAGTTTTTTAAAAAAAAAAAAAAACTACAAAACTCTCATATTTGGTGGCAAATGGAACCCGATTCGATGGGCCGATCCCAACAACCAAAAAATAAAATCAGAAAGGACCCTTTAATTTTAGGCACAAAATATGTACTCAATTGGGCCTGGTCTGATGGGTGTGATGAGTCATGTAGGGCATGTAAAATAGTAACTGTCCAATTTTTTTGGGACCTAGCATGCTTCCACTAAATTAAATCCCTTTGGGTCGTGAATAATGTTATCTAATAAATCAAAAGTGACCATTGAAGCCTCAGCTTTTGGTTGCTGAGTAGTAGAGTTCATTGCAGCGATTCCATTGTGGACCTTCCACACGTGCTGAACCACTTAGCTTAGCAAATAAAGTTGCATGTATATGTAAAGAAATCATAATTACTACAATCTATATTCTATAATTATATAAAAGGAATGTTATATGTCACAAATTCAGTATTCGTCAAAATCACACAAGTAATATATAGCACCACTCTCATATAAAATTACCCCTTCTATTTAACCTTTCATGCAATTAGTATGTATTAAGTTTGGTCATATATAACACCACTTATGTAAAAACTGTCCAAAAATTAGACAAATGTAAGTATTTTATGCCACTTTTTACCCAATTATCCCTCTTTATTTTGAATTACTTTTGTTAGAATATTATTTTTCTTTTAATTGACCGTGCAAATTACGGATTAAGCGTGCTAGGCTACTAGCATTTTTTTTATATATACAAGGCCACAAAGGCCAAAAAGAACGAAATTACATAATAATCATACATGGGGGTATGGGGGTAGAGACCCCAACACTATTTACATAAATAAATAGGCTGCTAGCATATTAGCATGAAGAACCTTTTGTTTTGTATACGCACATTAGGAGAGATTAATTTATATTAAGTTATACCAATATTATATATATATATATATATATATATATAATAAAAGTTATTAAAAATATAATTTTTAATTCTTATATTTTTAAAAATAATATAATTTTAGCTCTTCGCTAAAAATTAAAATTATATAACTTTTGTAATTTTTAGAGAATAAAAGTAAAGTTAACTTTTTTATTTTTATACAAATTAAAAGGGTAAATAGTCAAATTCCTCTTCAAAAGTGTAATACGATGATAAATTGATCTCTCAAAGATGGAAATATAAATTTAGTCCCTTGAGTATGAAAAAAATGTGATAAATTAGTCCTTCAATTAAATTTATGAGACCATTTTTTTCATTAAATTGTAATGTTCAATAGTCAGTTTGACAATAAATTATGTTTTTCGATGATCAATTTAACATTAAGTTGTAAATTTTAGGGATCAATTTATCATTAAAATTTTTGTAGGACTAATTTGTTATATTTTTTTAACATTTAAGGACTGAATTTGAATTTTTTATTTTTTAGGGATCAATTTGTCAGTATCTCATGCTTTTAGGGATGAATTTAGTTATTTATCCAAATTAAAACAAGGACTAAAATATTATGACTCATTTGGGGTGACTGCGAGTTTTTGGATTTCAAATGCAATTTTCAAAACAAAACGCATTTGCCAAAAAAGAAGCTGAAATAATTTTTAAATCATTTTCAAAATACTTATACACTCATTTTCAAAACCAAAAGAAAAGGTTTTGTGAAGTTGATTTTTTAGTTTTAAAAAGCACACTTTTTTTACAATGACATTTTTGTTGTCATTACCACTACCACCATTGTCACCATCACCGTTATTGTCACCACCATAACTGACTACGACCACCACAACTGCAAACACTATTATCACCACCATCATTATCATTGACATCACCACCAACATTAGTATCATCATTATTATCATCACCACGACAGCCACCAATATTAGTATCATTGTCATTATTATCACCACCATCATCAATGCCACCGTCCCTGTCATTGTTACCACCTCCACCGCTACCAACAATATCACCTCCATCACCACAATCACCACTAATGTTGTTGCAACCACCACCACCACCGCTACCAATAATACCACATCCATCATCGTCATCACAACCACCACCAATATCGTTGCAACCACCACCACCACCGCATTGCCACCACTTGTTGCCACCACCATTGCCCCAACACCATTGACATTGTACAACCACTCGCACCACTGCCACACAACCACTAATACCACCTCTGTTACCACCAACAACAAAAACGTTGTCACCACCAACACCACTAATACCACCTCTATTACCACCATCACCATCAACATTGTCACTACCATCACGATCACTACTGGAATCTCTATCGTCGTTGTTATTGTTAATATCACCACCATCATCATTTTTTTTCATCACCACACAAAAACATTTTTAAACTAATTTTAATACTATATAAAACTTCCAAATTAATTTATTTGAATCTAATCATATTTTAAAAACGGGTTTAATTGAAAAAAAAAACTTAAACTAAAAATTGGTTGTTATTTTAAAAAATATTGATACTCAAAACTAAAAACACCCCAAATAATGATCCTAAAATAAATGTTTTTTAAAAGATGTAAATAAGATTTGCTTCTTAAAATAAACAAATTATTTTTTAAGAAGAAACAGTTCAAACAAATAAATTAAAAAATATATAAATTACTTATTTTATAAAAATAAACGTTTATTTCAATAAATAAGTTTAAACAAATTAATTCTATGATTGCATTACCGATTCTAAGAGATTCATAAGTTTCCATGAAAATCAAAACCATAACCATGACATAACCACAATTGTAATTTAAAGTTTAAAACCTTATCGGATATACATAAACCAACACATGCTACTTGCAATTTGATTTATATATTTGCTTTAATTTCGTTAACAATTTGAATCATGGGTTAATTTCAAAATAACAATTATGAATTTGTCGATATACCTGATGGGATTTCGGGTGAACTTCTCCATTTAGATTTGCAAATAGCACAATTGTAGCCAAGGTTCAATAATCGATCACATATTTCCCTCAGCAAGCAATTCCTGCAACTCTTAGGCACCACTGGGTGCCGCCGGCAAATACATAGCATCTCCGATATATTCAGTTCTCTTAGAACCCTCTTCGTTGCTTGCTGAACTTTTGCCTCACATGAACTAGTCCTGCATAAAATTGCCTTCACAAATGAAAAAAAAAAAAGAGAGAGAGAGAGATTGAAATTATCTATTCAATTCATTCAATTAAAAAGAAATATTATTTGATTATCAATATCTCGTTGAAGAATTATAAGATTGGCTTGATTATAAAAAAAAATAAGAAAGGAAGAAAAAGACAATGGATTCTGTTCCTTCCATTAACAAAAAATTAATAATTGGTTGAAGACTTGAAGTATGATGGTGTTTTAGTTCACGATTCTAGACATGAAACAAGACAGTGATTTGCTTCCCAAACCAAATTCAACTTTTTTCTTCTTCTTCATGACAAGATTATATAGTGGTGAATTATAGATAGTAGATATAAATATTGTGCTAGAATTTGTGCAACGTGATCGAGTGAAGAGATTTTACTACAGTCAACTAGATTTCATTAAAGAAATTAGTTGTCAAAAAAATTAATAAATATTTTATATTAATAATATATTAACATAAAATAAAAGAATTCCTATGGTAAATTGTACTCCTTAAGAAGTTGATTTTGTTCCTCCCAAAAAGCTTTACCACTTTTTTAGTACAAATACTTTCATGGTCATTCTCGTCGTCTACATCATTATTGTTGCTCGAATTGGATGAATCCCAAAAAGTATCAGCAAAACTCACATCGTCGTCGGAGCTCCGGCGGCTAGCCGGTATAGTGGAGAATTCTTTTTCCATGAGTGTGCAAATGAATGTCAATGTCTCTTTATACATAGAATTTGAGAGAGAGATATGTGTGTCACAAATATGACAGATACAAAGTGAATCCACGATATAAAGTGAATGTAACCAAAAAAGCAAGTTTACATGAAGAAATTATGCTCTAGACCACATTCAAAATATGACAGAGATCGGAATTGAAGTTCCTTGAATTTAATTATCACTCTCTAATGTCTTAGTTGTCACACCTACTGCTTAGAAACAGTAAAAGGGTGGAAAAGCTAATTAAAAAAAAAATCACGAATAAAGTAATCATAAAAAAGCTTATTCAACGTGATAAAGATAAACCATAAAAGAAACAAAGTATAAAGTAATTGATAAATTAATAAAAAAAATATCTCGTTAAGTGATTATTTAGTAGCCAGCGGATAACATACAACATTTGACATGATATGATAAAATTATTACACAATATATAACTACAATATTAGTCATTTTCTTCGGTGAGGATAATTCAAGAGCTTCACATACCATATGACATATGCATATATTATTAGACGAATATAAATTTGACAAAATACTATGGCAACTTGCAAGAAGTTTGATAAGTCTCTTTTGTACAATGAAAGATGCAGAAATTGTTTATTTAAAAGATAGCTTTGAGTTTGAGTAGAGTCATCTGATTAAGGAAGTATCAACAAATGAACACAGTATATGTATGTTTTCTACACATGTTTTGTCAGAAACAAAGGCATAGAATGTGAGGGAAAAATAAAAATGCGATGAGCGTGTGGATCGAAAATCGGGAATCAAACTCAGGTCTCTACCATGGCAGGATATTATTCTATCACTAGGCCACTGGTGCTGTTGAATTTTTGTAGCATTTTTAATTATCTTGATGCTGCTATAGTGTTCGGCATTGAACTTTTATGCGGAACAATCAGAATAGAAGAAAAAATTGTTCAAAATTTTTGGTGAAGAGCATTAACAGCCTAAACAAAAAGAAGAAAATAGAATCCAGATTTTTTTTGTTTTTGTTTGGTTTGACTCACCCTATTCAAGTTCGAGTTCAGTATAAAATCATTAAAGGTGGTAAAGATGATCACATGTGAAGAATTATAATTAGAAAAACTGAGAAAGGATATATGAATATGAAAAAGTAAGGTGCGTTCAGTTTGCAGAAAAAGAGGGTAAAAAATAATAAAATAATATTAGATTCACATTTTTATAATCTAATTTAATTCAAAAAATTTATCTCAAGTTACTATTTTTTTTCATTTTTTCCGTTCTACTAAATGGATTATAAAGGTACTAATACAGCTGAGCAGTGAAACATTCTTGAACATAACAAACGTCTACACTTTTTAGATAAAAGTATTCATGGATCAGATTTGAATCTGTTATCCAATCTTATCAAAATTTATGAGTTATATTTGGTTAAATTTATGCAATTTTATTGATAGATCCAATCCAATATATATAATTTGGTGAGTTTAACCTATTGCTCACTACTATTAAGAGCCAACTGATAACAGAGCCAACTGATAAAAGACAACATTGTCACAAACATTAACGTTTGAAAATGACCAAAATTTAAATAATAAAAAAATAAAATCAGGGAGCCAATTCGATGAGTACTTAACGTAAATTGTTCGTTCAAGAAAACAGCATTTAACTTATTCATTTTTTACGAATATAATTTTGACAGATCTAGAAAACTCTTGCAAGAACAAAAAACACTTTTCCAACAAATGATGCGAAGAAAATTTGTATTTACTAACTTAAAAGGATAGCCCAGGCCCTACAGTTTAAGCACCGTGTCACCTGGAAAGTGAGATGTGTGTTAAGTTGATGGCTCCCAAAACAAATTGAAGCTTATATAGTGCTGATATAAAATATTCATTATGAACTGCAAAGTGCAAAATTACCAAGTTAATTATATATAATCTTTATCCATCACGTAAACATATAGTACAAAACTACAAATTAAATCCAGGAGAAGTGCAAATTAATTAGAAAGTATGCTAATTACGTAGCACCAACAAACTCTTGATTTTTTTACAATCGAATTAATTCTTATAAATAATAAATTGAATGAATGGAATTTAAACAGATAACATAATGCAACTTGTTTCAGTGCCATGTCATATACAGATATACTCATGTATAACATGAATGGACACCTTATGGTTTAATCATACTTCATAGATGACATAAGATTGCACCACCAAACCTTGTCTACTTCATAAATTTATTGAAAGTTATTGATAATAATAAATATTAACCCAGATTGTTATATATATATATATATATGGCAGAATCAATATCTAGAATTCTAGATATATTATGCATTAGCTCTTTTAATAGCCTGAAATCACAGCTTTATCAAGGTCACGTTTACACCAACAATAACATTCCCTAATTATCTTCTAGTTTTAGATCTAGTGACATTAATTAACTCAAATCACAGACCCCCTAAATTTATCTTCCTTGTCACAGTGACTTTGTGACTTTTATAACAATCTTCCTTGTCTCACCTAAATTTAAACACCTCTTTATTAAGGTCAGAAACCTATCATATCAGTAACCACCATCAGATTGATCAAGAGTATATACTAGTCAATTTCAATTTTCGAACACCTAAAAATACTAGCATAATACAACCGTGCACCATGTTAGCATTCTTATAATATAGCATTAGCATATATCATACACTAAAACCAAATTTGAAGTCTAGCGTGTTATTCTCTTATATAGTTATGAAAGGAAAGAAGAAACATAAAAACAACTTCAATCTCAGGAGCAACTCAATAAGTTGAAAGAACTATCAAAACTAAGATTTGAGTTCTGAATTACTAGAGAATATAAACAAGGCACTCTGAAATCAAACCAATAAAAAAAGGAGAAAATAAAATGAAGATGGCATCATTTTCAAAAGAGGTTTGCACCAGCCGGGAATCGAACCCGGGTCTGTACCGTGGCAGGGTACTATTCTACCACCAGACCACTGGTGCTTCTTGAAAATTATTTTTAAAATTTTTATTACTATTATGTCTTTCAGAGGTGTTCAATTCTTGATAAGACAAAATGTCCGTACGCACGATCCAATTTTTCAAGTGGTCAAATAAAACTGCTGCCTTTCACTGCATGCAGTGAGTTAAAATCATATTAAAGTTGACAAATTAGAAAAAGAAACCTACTTTTATTTTTATTATTAAGAATTAAAAAAAACGCCTGCTGAGGACTCAAACTTATAACAATATTTAAAAGTTAAAACAAATCAATTTATGTGCTTTAGGAGATACTTTTTATATTTTTTAAAAAATGAAATATTTCAAAATCATAATTTAATTTATTTTTATATTTATTTCTTTACTTTTGTATCTTTTAACTTTTCAATTATGTTTTACATTTATTTTTTATTTTTGTAAAAATAAATATTAAAGGACATTTGATTTGTTAATAAATTAAAAATATATACTTTATCACGACACAATGTAATTTAGTTGACATGATAAGTTTATGGAAAAATATTTGGGTTTAACTTTCACATAATACATATGAAATGTTCCACCCAAGAGCCAAATTATTACCCTAATTATGATAGTTAAAAATATATATATACTTTATTACATATAAGAATATTAAGTAAATAAAAATATACATTATTAAAATTTCCTTAAAATATTTATTTTTATTTAATTAGTTTTTTACTTTTTTAATATTATTTTTAAACTCATATGATTAATGCAATTGTGTAAAATATTTATGTGAGATAACAATTTATTTAATGAGAATTTGATTTTATTTTTTTTTTGGTATAAAAATTCTTTGACTCAATAATAATCATGTATCATGAACCAAATTGATTCTATGACTTAATGCATTAGAGAACACTCGGAAAGCACACTGCTGTATATAAAATCCTTGTCATAAAAGGATTCGATTGTGCACTCACAAACTCTTCACAAAATCTGTTCAAGTTTGTTTGTCAAAGTGTTCTGAACGTTATTATAATATTGGAATAATCTGTTAGTGGATAGTTTCAAAACAAAACTTAGATCATCTTCAGGATAAAACCAACAAAGACTCTTACTAATTTGAGCGTTAAAGTGATTATAAGTGGCCTCCCTTATGACTCCGATCAGGAGTCTAGGCATCAAAGCATTGGGTCAGATACCATCAACATGAAGGTCAACCAGGAGGCTCTTGAGAAGCACATAGAGGCTCCCCTGTGCTAGATCATAACACTTAACAGTAGTTCAATCAGCACAAGACCATCATTAAAAGCTTGACCACACGGTCCGATAGCCACTTGATGCCTATTCACTCCTTCGCACGTAGACTTGTATAAATCATTCATTCTACTTATTTGACAAAATCTATAAGACAAACAGCCACACAAGAATAAAGAAACACACACACACACACACCACATAAGCTCAACAAAGTCGAGCGTTTAGCCACCGACTCATTCCCGTGATGAACATAAATGTTACATCCTTGACCAAAATTATAATTATGCTGGGTTATTTTATACTGATAAAAAAATAATAATAAATAGATGAAATAAAATAATAATTTTACAAAAATAATTTTATATTATCATTAATTCAGTTATAAATTTTATTATTTACTATTAATATTATAAGGAATATAAGTAGAAAAAATATAATTAATATTATATTAAAAAATTAAAATGACAATTATTTTGAGACAAATTATTTTTTTTAAACACGACTATATATATAATAATGAGATGGACGGAGTACAAATTACATTACATTGAATTCCACTTCAGTGCCTGATCCCGTTATTGAATTCCTAACCTATCCACATTAGGACCAATCCAAAAAAGCCTCTGAAATTAAATCTCCTTGTGAAGAACTAAAGCAAAACCATACAAAACCACCAACATTTCTTATTATACATTTTTAAGCATGTGATCATCAAGAATTATTTTTATCAATAACGGAAGAAACAAATCCACTAACAAGAAGCCTCTACACATATTTGCCGAGAATATTCACTTCAAGATTCACTTTATCCCCAACATTCTTCAGAGTTCAGAGGAATCCCCACATTTTGCTGAGTATAAGCCACCAACATGAAATTGAAACACTCTTCATGGTCAAACACATCGACAAAAGTCAAACTAGTCCCATCTCACAGCAATGATCTCGGTGAAGAATGAAGAAGTAGCAACAGCACTGTGTTGTGTTGTGTATGTGTTTGGGAGTATCTAACTATTTATATGGTCTTGCTGGGTGCCTCTAACATCTATTAGATACTGATATGACCCCAGTCTGGGATTGGGCTCTTGGACAAAAGACACCGTAGGTTAAAAGATCATTTTAACACTCAAATTCCTTTCCAATATGTGGGATGCATAACAAATTAGTCTTTTAAAATGGAAAAATATAAATTTAATTTTTGAATGAGTAAATAATACAATAAATAAGTGTTAGTTGCTAAATTTCTGATATTATTTTATTATTAAGTTGTAATGTTTAATAACCAATTCGATAGTATATCTTTTGAAAACTAAATTAATATTAAATTACAAAATAAAAATTAATTTGTTATTAAATTATTTCTAAGACCAATTTATTCCATTTTTGTAATTCAGAGACTAAACTTGAGTTTTATATTTTTCAGAGATTAATTTATTAGTGCCTCACACTTTTAATAATAAATTTGATTATTTATCTTATTTCTTAATATTATATTGATGAAAATGGTTTATGAAATTAATAAAATGATAAAAAATAGTACATAAAATTATAAAGTATTGATTATTTTAAGTCTATCTTTTATTAGTTGGTGTTATTTTAAAAATGTTAAAAAGGTTGAAAGAACATGTTAACTTATTAAGGTACCTGAGTGAGACACATATATGTGGTTGTCATTTCATTTCTAATATATCATTAAGAAGACTTAAGGGTGATTTGGTTGTGTAGAATACAAGAGAAATAAAGAAAATTGAAAAAAAAAATTAAATAAAAGTAGTGTAGTAAAGTTATGGAGATGTAAGACAAACTATATTTTTTTAATTTATCCTTAAATAGTAGCTTTTTTCTGAATTTGAATAGTAGTTTTTTCTCTTTAAGCAAACCACCCCTTAGTTTCTCCGTTCAATGGTTGAGGAAGCATAAGAAACATGTCCTCGATATTTCTCCCCAGTATTTTCTTTTTTTGACAAATTTTAATTATTAATATTTTATTAATGGGAAAATCAAATACACGACTCTTTCCTCTCTTTCTTTTTTATTTTATCACTTAAACAATCTTACAAGCTTCCTAAGAAAACTAAGCCTCTAATGAAAACGGCTATGATGTTAAGAATTTTGATCGTGAATCGTGATGATGAACGGTGCCTTCTACCAAGTGTTGGAGCAAAATGCCCATAAATGCACAAGGACCATTTAACTATGGTACCAGAAGACAATGCTATAAAGAAGTTGGTTCCGTTAATAAAAAATAAAGTCATATTTTATAAGGATATGAATTTAATTTTTGTTATTGATATAGAAATTTAATTAACAAATAATTTGTAAGTATTTATGTATATAATACAAAAATTTCACGCGTCAATTTAATTGGAATTTTCTTCTACTTCTACCTCGTGAATGGGAATGTAAAACCAAATTAGTCAAATTAACGCCTTGGTCACTTTTTGCACAGTTTTTTTTTCTACCAAACAGTGCTAGAAATTAACATTACTGTCGAGAAGCAGCGAGTGCTGACTGCTGAAAAGAGAGTAACCTTTCTTGCTAATTGAACCAATTGAAAGGAAAACAAGAGGACACAAGAAAGGACACAAGAAGAATATTAAAACAATTTAGCTTTGTGTTTAGGTTGGAAAATTTTCACCTGCTTTATTTTGTATCTTACTAAATATTATTCATGCAAAGAAGTAAATGAAACTGAAAAGGACATAAAAACTAATATAACTTTTTCTCAATACACATAATATTAGGATGAGAAAAAGACTCAAATATACTCTCAAAATTAAATGGCTAAGAGATTATATAAGATATAATTTATATTTGTATTATTATTTTTATTATAAATAATTAGATGTTGTCACATGAATGAATAGTATCTATTCATTAATATTAATTAGATTTATATAAATGTATTCCTCCTTTAGGACAAGAATGAATAAGAAATAAAGAAATTTATATTGTTTCTCTTTTATCTTCTTTATTGCTTTGATTAGGTAAATTAGAATAAGCCTAGAATTACCTTTGTAACACATAACTACATAAGTGATCAAGTGCAAATACCAAGATAAAATTGGAACTGCTTATATAATTACATATACTCCACGGAAGAAGGGGGAGACAGCAGCAAAACTAGAAAGAAAAAAAAATGTTACAAGACGGTGGCATAAACAGTGAGGAGACAGATAAGAATTTCACCTAACACAACACAAAGATGTACTATAATTTCAGTGCATTACTACCCCATTGTTTTGTTTCCTAACACCCTCAGCATGCTTGAAATTTCAACACTTCATTTTTAAATTTAACCATATCCCTTGAAGAGTTTCATTGTGCACCAACTTTTTACTCTGTTTTTTCTTGTGGAATCCATATGGGCAAGACTAGGACGGCATGCCATCTTCTGTTAAGGTTCTTGGCCTTCGTGGCAACGCTTGCAGCGGTGATTTTGATGGCTACTAGCCATGAGACAGCTACCATCTTCACAGTGACCTTTGAAGCAAAATACACCAATTCCCCTGCCTTCAAGTAAGTGTCTTCTGGTGTCTGTAATTTTAATCATTTTTGTTCAACATATTGTTAGTTTCCTTAATGCTGAAAACTGATTAAAAAAATTCTATCTAGGTACTTTGTGACTGCATATTCTGTTATCACTGTCTATGGATTTTTGGTGCTGTTTCTTCCTGCAAAAAGCTTGCTATGGAAACTAGTGGTGGCCTTGGACTTGGTAAATGCTCTAAAACCTCTTTTTTCTGTGTTAATTGTGAGTCTCAAGGGCACATGCAATACCTTAGTGTGATTAATCAATAGCTTCCAACCCATAATCAAACTCTCATAAAAAATCATAAAATACTAAGAAAAATCTTGAATTTTGTCATGTATTAAATATTTCATCACTTTCGAAATTGAAGGAACGAAACTCCAATCCATATATTTATTTTTTAGTTAAAAATTTAGGACAAGATGGTGCCCCTCTTCCAAGACAGGGTAAGCGTTTGAGCGTTCAAATTCAAAAAGTACTTACAAAGATACTTACACTTATTTCACCCAAGGAAACTAGATGAGTGAAGATTTGAACCTTCTATCTGTCACATGATGCGAGACCATATTTTGTTTCACTCAACCAATTTCAGGGTTCTCTAATCCATATATGATTACACCTTGAGCTGACATTTTATATCATAAATCATTAAACTAAAGATTGAATTGGACTATTCACTGAGAGAAGTTGGCTTCCCTAAAGGAGGGATGTATTATAAATTGCCAAGTAATAATCGTTTGATAGTATTTTGAAAATTTAATATGCATGTTAATCGAACTAAATGACATGATCTATGATACTTATCATCTCACTTAATGAGATTATATTAATATGGACAAATATTTTATTTTATAATATTAGCACTTCATATTATAGATGAGTCAAATTTTAACAAGTGTTATACCAACTGGTTCCTTTTATGTGTAGCTGTTCACCATGTTAGTCGTCTCAAGCTTCTCTGCATCTTTGGCTATAGCTCAGGTGGGAAAGCAAGGAAACAGTGATGCAGGTTGGCTACCAATATGTGGCTCAGTCCCCAAATATTGTGATCAAGTGACAAGAGCTTTACTAGCTGGTTTCATTGCAATGATTATATACATAATTCTTCTGTTGCATTCCATTCATACTGTCATAGACCCTCTCCTCTTGAGACAAAGTTGAGCAACTTTTTAGGGTCAGATGTGTTAGAACATTGAGAGTACAGTTTGTGGTAGGTCATTAGTTTTTGGACCAACAGTTTCATTATGCTTCACATTAGTTTTACTTTCTTTTTATGTGGTTTTCTTTTTACTTTTTTTTTTATGTGGTTTTCTTTTTTCTTTTTACTTCCCTTCTTTCTTGTAATATTTTCTTTGGCTGAAATGTGTTTTTCAATTTTCATTCTTTCAAATATTACAAACTTTCTATTAGATCCTTTTAAATATCATTAGTTTTCTATAATTAGTCTTCTTAATTTTTGGAGTCGCGTAAGCTTTTCTATTTTGCCTCTTGATTTTTAAAGTCACGTAGACACTTTAGATTGTTTAAGGTTCTGCGAGGAAAATTATTCTTAATAAATAATTAGTGAGAATAATTGTTAACAATTAAGATATTTTTTTCCATCTCCAAGTAATTCTTTTTTAAGGTTCTGTTAACAGTGTCTCGAGAATAATTTTTTTAAAAAAATACTTTTTTATTAAAAATACAGTAGAAGTATATTAATAATATTTTAAAAATAATTTTATTACTTTTAATTCCTTAAATTATATCATGAAAATATTTAGTATCATTTTTAAAAAATTATGTACTACATAACTTGATAGTGCAAATCCCAACAAGACGTTGACATATGAGATGATCCATGGGTACTCTTTCAAGATCTCTTGAGATTCTCATCTGTTACTTGAATAATTGCGATTATCAGGTCCAGGAAAACTGCTTCTGATTTAAGTATGTGTATTAATTTTCTAATGGAACTCAATAATTTTTTCTAACATGTGCTTGACGTTGTTCACGTAATCACGCGAGGGTTGATTTTTTATTTTTCTATTGTGTAATTGATGTAGAATATTACTATTTTTGCTGATAATTAAAATAACACCCTAAAGAATATTAGGTTTTGTATGTTTATATTACTAAATTTTAAAAATTACTACTAAAAACCTAAAACTTAACTTATATTACCTAAACAAATCTAGTACAAAGTTCTTTACCACTTATATGTGTAATATAAAACATAAGAAAAATACCTAAACATAAATTAACTTTCATATATTGGGATATATAAAATTATGAACATATTCTTGCATGCAAACTACTTCATGTTTCAAGCTATTCCTTTGAGCATGTTACACTTGTTTAACTTGTAAAAACATGAAATTAGAATGAATGAGATATAATATTTAAGTGAGTGCTCTAAAAAATTTAGGTTGAGTCTATATTTCATAAATCATTTTCTTAATTTTCATGACTTTTTTTTTGTTTGAAAAACTATTTTTCTTTTCTAAAACATTTAATCTCACAATTATTATCATCTCATCTCATTAATATTTCTATGTCCTTGAATCATATTTTAACATTTATTTAAATAAGTAGAGTTGATTACTTTGACAATCTCTAAGGCTAATAATGCCCTAAGGTACCTAAATATCATTCTCCTACGAATGCCCTAAGGTACCTAAATATCATTCTCCTACCTTTAAGTTCTAACTAGAATCTCACTTCATTATGACATTAGATGAAAATGTGCATAACACTTTTTTTTTAAACTGTCCAACTAGGGAGCATATCACTTCTTTATCTAGCTAGCATAACATCTTTTACAAGGTAGTTACATAATATTCCTAAATTGGATTCATTTGTACACATAACATATACAAATTCCAATCAAGGGAAGGGGAATAAAACTAAACTTTATACATTTAAAAAATGAGACATATAATAACCAGAAAAGTATAACAAAAATCAGTTTATATAAATGTTCTCTTATATATGTATATTTATGAACATAAACATGCCACAACATCATTATTCAAACACCAACTAGCATTGGCGGGTGCACATATACCATTGTGAGGGGCAATTACAATTGTGATAGCATCAACTGCATTTTCCCACAATTTCTGGCAATATCAAGAATTGCGGCAAGACCACAACCACCAATCAAAACCATGACAATGATGGTATTTTATAACTAAAACAAATGTTAGAAACTAATCTATCAATGCTTTCTTTCAAGAAGAAATTGATATGTAATTTCTTCTTGTAAAGAAACTAAAATTTTTATTTGACCTAATATAATATAAACACCGAACATGAGGTTAATGAAGAAAACATTACATTGGTGAAATCTTTTGAAGATGATAGTCTATGACGCTAAAACATGATTGAATATACTACGGAATGAAGAAAAGAAAAGAATGGAAGGAGTAGTACAGTGTTGAATGCGATGCGAAGGAGCAATTATTGAAGAAACATTGGATTTGGATGGAATGAATTGGGAGATTTGGCAGTAAATGAGTCTGTTGAATGTTGATCTTCACCTCTTTCTTCTCCAAACCCTTCTTCAGACTTCACAAGATAAGAACAACTAGGTTTTAATTTGAATATAAAGAAAGTGTTATAATTAGAGAAGATGATTAGGAAAGTAAATCTCAACTGCGGCTACTCCATCCAACTTTTATGCTATGATGATGATCACTGGTATTATTGCCTTCCTCAAAGCCTCCGCAACCACAACTAGAACTGTTCAAAAACGGATTTGGGGAAAAATCATATTGAATCGGTTCCAAAACGATTCGGGTATTAAACCAAATTTCAAAACCAATTTTAAAAACCACTTCAGAATCGAACTGATTTCAAGAATCAAATCGGTTTCAAACAAATTTTCAAAGTATTTATTTTTTTTGAAAAAAATACCGATTTTAGAAAGGAAAAAAAAAAAGAAATTTGGTTGTTAAGTGAACTAAACCATTTTTAAAACTAGTTCAATTCAAACTGAACTTATTTGGAAAAAAAATTCAATTTTATTTAACTAAACTGGTTCGATTCAAAAATTGGTTCGGTTTGATACGGTTCGATGCAAACCGGTTTACATGCACACCTATATCTACAACTATTCCTTGTCCATAATATTTCACAACCAATGTTGTAGTGAACATGTGTCTTGCACAAGTAATAACTCGATTTCGGATTCATGAAAACATATATGTTAAATGAGAAATGTCAACAATACGCTTTTTAACATAATCAAAAAAGTCTAGACTTATTAGACTCAAGCATTCTCAACCTAAATACATTTAAGCCCCCGATCATTTTTTCTTTTTCGTGTTAGGCTTGATCTCAAGCCATTTTTTTTGTTTTTTTTTCATTGTTTGGGCTAACCTAAGCTTGTGTTTCTTTAGTTTCAAAGCCCATTTTTTTGTTGAACCAATACAGGGGATTAAAGTTTTTAAGTTTGAAAAGTACCATATCATCTAAAAGTCTAGACTAATTGGTCTCAAGCATTTCCAACTTATATACGCTTCAGTTTCTTCTATTTTATTCGATGTGGGACTTAGTTCTCAAACAATATCCAATAGAGAAAGCATCTAGACATAGAAAATAACACCATGGTGGAGACATAACAACAAGGATGGAGTTCCATCTCAGGCAACATGCCACTTTATTGTCACCAACCCATTTAAGAAAGTCATCTTCATGAGATGCCATGATTGATCAAAGATTCCTAAATGATCCATACTAGCAATTGGATAATTAATTTAGCGATATAATTTTTTGAAAAACATGATCCCTGCTATTTCAAAACAATTTGGAAAATGGTGATTCAATAAAGAGAAAACACTATGGTTGAGGCTACTTGAGAAATCAACATTCCCCTGTAAACACAATAAAGGGAAATGACTCTATAATCCTAAAGGATAACTCTAATAATAGCCCAACACAACAATTACAATTAACACAATAAAGCAAGAGGAAGAAATGGACAACTTATAGTCAATGGGAAGTTAAAAAGATAAACAAAAATGTGTTTTAGAAGATATGAGAACCAAAGAATGACAATGAAATTGTTTCAAAATGTAGTTGATTCTATCATAATTGCAGTCGTCCTAAAAATTTGCAATTTATTTATTTATTTATATATGTGTATTAAAAAAAATTGTCCCCCTAAAAAAATAGATTTTGTCCCTATAAGATAATTTTTTAATAAGATGAATATAAATAGTTGTAAAAGATAAAAAAGAGAATAAATTAATACTAATTTTACTCACTCTATCCTTTTAAATTTTTATATTTTTAATTTTTACCATTTTTAATTAAACTTATGTAATGTTTTCTTCATTAACCTGATGTTCGATGTTTATATTATATTAGGGCAAATAAAAAAATTAGTTTCTTCACAAGAAGAAATTACATATCAATTTCTTCTTGAAAGAAAGCATTGATAGATCAGTTTCTACCATTTGTTTTAGTTATAAAATACTTTCATTGTCATGGTTTTGATTGGCGGTTGTGGTCTTGCCGCAATTCTTGATATTACCAGAAATTATGAGAAAATACAGCTGATGCTATCACAATTGTAGTCACCCTAAAAAAATTGCAATTTATTTATTTATATTTGTATTAAAAAAAATTCCCCTAAAAAATAGATTTTGTCCCTATAAGATAATTTTTAATAAGATGAATGTAAATAGTTGTAGAAGATAAAAAAGAGAATAAACTAATACTAATTTTACCCACTTTATCATTTAAATTTTTTTGTTTTTTATTTTTACCATTTTTAATAAAACTTATATAATTTTTTGTTGGAGAAAATATTAAACTATTTTTTCCCACTGAAAAAATTCTAAATCCATCATTGTCAACTAGTTTCCATAAATCATCAAATATTTATGATTCACATTTTAAACACCTATCAAAATCTTTCATAATATGCTATAGGTTCATTCTTGTTAATTATTGTGAAACCTCCGCACTAGTTTAAGAGTCAATTAAGCACCCTCAACTTACTTGTCTATCCATAATCAACAACATTTGGACACCAAATTAAGCACACATGGTATTTGATGCACTCATTGTGTACCAATGACAAAACATATTTGAAAACTCCTACGATCCTAGATACAACACTTCTGTACTTGTCATCTCCAATGGTCTGAGTTAAGGGTCAAAATACATCTTAACAATGACAATTCATTTCATACACACTAAAGAAGTCAATGAAGCCTTTTGGAAAAGCAATTTTTCTCACTCATTCGTAGTTGAAAACATAAGCGTAGATGCTTAGGAAGATATTTAACCAAGCAAGACCCATAGGTTGCTTTAGTGAATAACAATTTTGGTGTGAAACTCGCCTTCTCAAAGCATTTCTAAAGAACATAATTGTCTCCTTCTAATATATATGGACGGTTCCAACACCATAATCACATTATACAACACCAAACACTTATGAATATACAAGGGTAAAAGCAAAGGAAGTAACTAAATAACTATAGCTTTTTATATTATCTAATTTCCCTTGTGACAGGTGCCCCAAAGATGCTCTATGAATCATTTCTCGCTTAAGCTAAGTTTTTTCTGTTAAGCTCATATTCTAGCTAAAGCTATAATTACTTTTTGCTTAAGCCAAACTCTTAGATATACTTTTGGGAAGAACCTTCACTTAAGCGAGACTCTCTCCTCGCTTAAGTGAGATTTCATCCTTAAACTAGAAAATATCTCGCTTGAGCTAAACTACCAGCTTTGATCCTAAGAAGCAGGTTAAGCTAAAAAGTTTCTCATTTAAGCTAAAAAATTCTTGCTTAAGCCTTGCAACAAAAACTACACTTCACAATGTAGGTCCTCTCAGAACCCATAATTGTTCCCAAACCTCCCAATCACTCCCATAAACACCAAGTCGGACCAACAACTTTCACATCAATGCCCAACTTCCAATCATGCATAAACACCCATCAACCAAGTCTAATTTATGATTAGTTTATATTGTAAAATTCTTTACAATGTTAAATGTTCTATCAACGTTAAGCTCATAAACATAAAAGTTAATTATATAGATATCTCAATAAACATTAAATATGTCTTATTTAATATTTACAAAAATAAAATAAATGTTAATTTACTCGTATATTATAAATTAAAATATACATATTAAAGAATCAACCTATCGCTTTTCCTATTCACTTAATTAAAAAATCTCAATATTATTTTTTATTTCATTTAAATGTGTATTTCACATATTACTTTCACAATTAACCAAAATAATACTCCCCTTGATCATTTCAAATTACATTACTTTTATTTAAAGTCTAAACACTTCCCCAATTTTGTCATTCTA
>PYAF01002136.1:771059-781683 GCA_007407185.1 Glycine tomentella | reverse complement strand
ATTTAAAAATATTTAACAGAATATATGCTTTCGTTTCTTTTTAATTGTTGAATTTTGAAAAAAAAATGTTTATATTTAACTGCCCTTTTTTAAATTCAAGATAACAACAATGAAACTTTTTGTCAATTACTGTATCTTTATTTTCCACTTAATTTTTAGTAATATGTAATTAATTCACAATTTTGTATTTATTGTAGAGTAGAATTGTAGAAATGAAGAAGAATGAAATAGAAAAGTCCAAAACTATATTATTTAAAACAAGAAAAGTTCACAACTATTTTTTTTGTTGGGTTCATAATTGGAGGGGAGAGATTTTTAAAATAATTTTACTTTTGAATTCCTATAATTACCAGTTTTAAAAAAATATAAATAAAGATATTTTAATTATTTCAATTAAAATGTTTTAAATCCCTATTACCTTCCCTCCCCTCCAAATTTCTCCAATATTGGAGAAGAGCAAAAATTAGAAGCCCAGGGATTTCCTCCATTCCCCTAGGTTTCCTTCTTAAAATTGAACTAAACAACCATAATTTTAAAAAAATTCCTCTCCTCCCTTTTATTTTCCTCAACCCAAACATTAGTTTTTTTTTTTTTATATATATACATAAATTGTATTATCTCATTTCATTAATGATCAAATTGTAAATAGAAGTCGGAATTCAATCAAAATCTTTTAGATTATGTAAAAGACAAATAAAAAAGAATGAAAGGGTTTGAGCCAATGGGTCGCCTATATAACTCGTAACCTACATGGTATAGAGGCTTTGAATTTTTGAGATCATATAAATATTGAGTTTTTTAACCTGCGAGTTAAATAGATTTGTCTGCGGACCTTTGTGGACTTTTTATACCTTGATTTTTAAAGGATAATAATAACTTATGTGGCTTAGCTTAGTAAAAAAAAAGAATTAATATAAGAAAAAATGTATAAAATGATTAGTCAATTGTATAAAATAATAATAAAAGGGTTTTTAATTTAAATTTGTTATTTTAAACATTTTTAAAAAATTTAATTATATAAAATGGTACGGTTGAGGGCTCATTAAAACAAAATTCCTTTAAATTGTGGGTGTGAATATCCAATTTTATTCGGGATATTTTTATTTTTTATATAAAAATTATTTAATTTTTTTTAAAGAAGAAAAAAGATAAATTATAAAAGATGTGATAGTTATAAGAAGATTTAATCTTCAGAAGAGATATTATTAGAGTAATGGTTATTCAACTGAGAAAAACAATGAAATCATGGTATAGTGAAATTAATTGGTTATTTGGAGATTAAGTTATTCATAGATTATAAAAGAAATCCACTAACACTAAAAAAGGGGACAAAAAAGGTTACTGAGATCACGTTGCTATTAAGACTCAAATTCTGTTCAAGATAGCAATCACGATTGCAGAAAATACAGTGAAAAGAATGCATAGGTGCACCATTGCTACCTTAAGAAAATTGCTTTGCTTTGCCAATTTGTTTTTCTCCCTTTCCTTTTGATATCGTTCATTCCTCCATTATTTCAATAACATTATATTGGTCTTCGTTTTACTTGTTTTCTCTAATTATTCTATTGTCATGTTTTGATATCGTAATATTCAGAATTTTAGCAATATGCTGCCATCTAATCTTTGTGCTTGCGTTGCATTGCTACCTATTAAGTGTAGACATTAGGATACCATGCTTTTCTTTTTTTTCTTTTTACGTCTTCATGAGTTACTTTTTTATTCTTTCATTACATTTTCTAGTTTTTTTTTATTTTTTTATTTTTATGAGATAGATACCAACGTGTTTTTACATAGGATTAGAAAATTAGGATCCTTGAAAAACAAAACAGCTTTTAAATTCATTTTTTAACCTTTAGTTTGTTTTTTCTAATAATAATACGGAAAATAAAAAAGGGAGCGTGGCTTTAGATTGAATAGAAATGTGAATATTTGCTTTTACTGTATCACCTGTGTCATTTTATTTTAGAATAAAATTGAAGACGTCTTGTTGCCTAATTAATGTATAAAATTTATTTAAATTTTTTTTATCCAAATAAAAATGATAATGAAAATTGTTTCAAGAGTTTAACTCATTCATAACGTGGATTCAAACAATTTTTTTTTTTAACTCATGGTTTGTGACATGAAGTAAATAACAATTCTACTTATAATGTTACTTAAACTATAAAAGAAATTCATAGAATAATTTTTTTATTTAAAAATTTTATACAAGAAATTTATTTTTGATAAACATATATAAAAGTGTTCTTTTATATAATAATAAAACTAAAAAATATCTTCTTCGGATAAAGTAAATATTTATAAAGTTATGTGATTTTAAGTAATTAATTATAAGTATTATTTTTTAAGGACGTTGTAAAGTATTAATATTTATATATATATATATATAATTGATTCTTGAAACTATTTTTGATTTTAAAGGCCATTCATTTTTTTAAAAAGATTTTACAATATTTTTTTTCAAAATAAAAATAATGATGATAACTCTATTATTTTAAGCCATTCCTATCTGTGACAATGGGATTCTTGAAACGGGTTTTGTGGGTTGTAGGTATGTCTAACTCTAGAAGGGAGTAGTATTAGTATTTTAAATTATTATTTATCTAATAATACAAAAGTAAATCATAAGCTGGTCATTTAAAATTTTTAATTAAGGCAATCAAATTAATTAATTTTGTAATGAATCACAGTACATACCAAAATCAACTAAAAAACAACGGTCGGTGCATCTCATCCTTATCCTCTCATCTTCCCCCAACACAGTTTCCCCATCGTTGTATAAACGTTTCTCTCTCTCTCTCTCTCTTAATCGTATAAAAACCCTCTCATAATTTCCCCTTTTAAAAAAGTGTTTTACAAAATACGAAACTTGGTTTTGCTGAAAAGCAAAGTAACACACCACACAGCATCCGATAATACACACATATTCTCCCTCTCCCTCTCTCTCTCTCTAAAGATTTTCTCTCTCTTCAGCGAATTCGTTTTTCTCTTCAAGCTTCGGCCATGGCGTCTGGATCCTCGGGTCGCGGCAACTCTGCCTCCAAAGGCTTCGATTTCGCTTCCGATGACATCCTTTGCTCCTACGACGACTACGCCAACCGCGATTCCACTTCCAACGGCAATCACACCGATCCGGTAATTGCTCCTAATTTAACTAACGTATATTTACCCATGTACCCTTCGCGTCGTTTCGCGCGTTGACTCGCGCGTTTTTTGGCCTCTGAGGGCGATTTCAGAACTTGGGTTTCGGTCTCTTTGAGCGGAAGTTATTAGGGTTTAGGAAAGTTTTAATTTTTAGCGATAAAGATTAAATTTTGACGGTGGAGGGTTTTCTTTTTTGTTTGCTGCGATTTCCTGATCGTAGTTTTGGTTGTAATTTTTCGAGCTTGGGTTAATTCTTTTGGGTGTTTATTTGGGTTGTTAAATGGTGAATGTGTTGTTGGGAGTTGCAATAGGAAAAAATTGGAGTAACTTGCTGAGTTTTGGGTTTATGTTGTTCTGTTAATGGCTAGTGACATCTTAGGATGCGAGTTCGATGTTGTGACTTGTGATTGATTGTTTTAGTGTCAAGTGAAAATTTTGTGGTGAAATGAAATGAATATGAAGCTGTTTTCTTTTGGGGTTATGGAATTCGTTTTGGTTGGTGAGGTTGCTTTGACTTATTGGTGGTACTGAAATATGAGTGTGGTATGTCGATGGATTCAAGGTCTTGGAGTTGGTTTAGGGGATGTGGATTCTGGTGTGGTGTGGTGTGCATGATTGGATGAGATATTTAACATTGAAAGAAGAGACTTGTATGAGTGAGAGGAAAAATAAATGTGTTGGTGTAGTATGCATTTGTATGTGTTGGGTTTTCTGTATTCGAATGCCTGTTTGAGTTTTTTATGCCATTCATAAACACTGATATGTGAGATGAATGATGTCAACGTGGTTGGCTGTTGAGAGAGTCAATGATGAATTGTGCCCAAGTGTGCCAGGTATAAATGTTTTGGTGGATCAAATACCGTGATACTTTTAGTTTGTGCAGTCAGGTGCCTTTACTAATAATAGATTGATGAACATGATTCACTCTATGTTTGGAACATAATTGATCAATCCTAACGTCTAAAACTTCAATTGTAATCTTTTATTGGCCTACTTTGTTTTGGATATATGAGGACAAAGGAGACTGATAATAACGTACTTATTTTTTATGCTTAAAGTGGTAAAGTGAAATTGTCCCATTTAGTTAAATTCGTTATTATGGTTAACCAGGTTTTCTGTTTACTAAGAACTGTTGTGCTTGCTTTATTGAGTTTTCTTGATCATTCTCAAGCAGTCAAGCATATTGTTTGTTATATCCACGTATATTGCCACATGTGCCTTTTATGCATATCTGGTAAGTTTTTGAATCTCATATCAACAAACATTTTGGCAGGATTTTCACAAATCAAGGATGGCAAGAACATCAATGTTTCCTACTACTGCCTATAATCCACCTGAAGATTCTTTAAGTCAAGATGTGATTGCGACTGTAGAGAAGAGTATGAAAAAATATGCTGACAACCTGATGCGGTTTCTAGAGGGAATTAGTTCAAGGCTATCACAATTGGAATTATACTGCTACAATCTTGACAAATCTATTGGAGAAATGAAATCTGATATAAATCGTGACCATGTGGAGCAAGATTCAAGGCTGAAATCTCTTGAAAAACATGTTCAAGAAGTAAGTTGCAACTTTAATTGGTAATAATTATAATTCTGTATTAGCATATTACTATTCAGGTTATACTGTGTGGTTTCACTCATTTTGGTGTGCTTGATAAAATGCTTATGGCTCTAGGTTGCAGTTGCACATTCCCATATCATACTAGTATAGGTCGGGATATGGAATATGGTAAATTTTCTAATGATGAGGGTTCAGATGGGTATATTAGAGTAGTTATTATTAGTATAATAAACTACCACTTTGGTTATCCAAGGATACACATCGATCTCAATTTGGTCATCCAAAAATTTAAAATACACTCACAACCCGGCAGCTCCTCGCAACCATAGGTGTGTTTCCCCACAGTGTCAAGTCACACAATAACATGTTAACTACCAGATTATTTGATATTGTATCAGCATAATAGTGTCAAAAACAAAGTACATATATAGATTGACAATTTGCAATATATAACTATTTTTTTCTTAATATGATTTCGATTTGATTGAATCAAACATTCCCTAGTCCTAGAGGTGTCAATTGGTAGGTTTGGATAAAATTTAAGTTGTATTATATTGTATGGATGAAAAACAATCCATTAATCCATTTATGATCTGTTAGAAATGCATTGAAAAATCCAATCCATTCATGACCCATTTAATCAAAACCATCCAATCCATTTATTGATCATTTTTTATGGATGAAAATCCAACCCATTTGTTTAGATGTTATATTTTGAAAATTCATTTTCAATAATTGCAATGTTATTGTTAGTGGATCACCTAGTGATGGAGAAGTAGCAGGAAGAAGGAGAGAGCTTTCAATAACAATAGGAAAAACCACTTGATCTATTCAATAGCTTAATAATTCAATGGATTGGAAAAAAATGGATAGATCATTAACTATCCATTAATCACAATAACCCAACCAATCCCGTCCATTTACTTTTTTGTTTACTTAAATGGATGGTTGGATTGGATTGAAGTATGGATTAATTGGTTAAATTATTGATATGTGGATTATTTTGCTATCCTTGCCCACAGCCAAGTAAATACTGAGGATGCAAGAAAAAGCAAGATTACATTGCACCAGAAACACATACAAATAATAAATAGTCATATTTGATATCCTTAATCTCATGGACAAGTACATATATGGTCATTTTATGAAGCAGAGGCAATCAACTTTCTAACCACAATTTTTTTTGTTTCTTATTCATGAGTTGAGGTGTGAAAAGTAGAAGGGCTCCATGTCTCTATTAGTCTATTTGCAAGTAAGGTTGAAAAGTTGGTAGGGTCATTTGTTAAGAAGGATATATCTTCATTTCCAATTCTAAGGCAACTCTATCCAAATGTAGCATTTCATTACTAGTATCTGTTGATTCACTCATTTGGTACCTAAAACTATTTGGGGTTTATCAAGTAGGTCCCTAAACTAAAAATAGTTTTAATTGAGTTCTTGATCATGTAATTTTTTTAATTGAGTCCCTGGGGTTAGGAAACTGCTATCTATTAGAGTACAAGTGTGAGGTAAAGTTCCACATCGGATAGAAATAGAAAAGTTGAGCACCATATAAGTGGGGAGAAGATCCATAAATCTGAGCCTTAAGGTTTTGGGTTAAAATGTGGTGTCTAGTTCACTTATATGGTTACTCATGACCCATTGATGTAAATCTTCCCGATATTTACCTCCCTCGATTTTCCAACCTTTGGTATCAGAGCCGATGATTCGACTTGGTGATCAACTCGGACAAGTAAGAAGGCGGTTATGGATCCATGGGCATGGAGATCCTTTGTACCGAAAGTCTTTCTGGCGGATGAGTCTATGCATGGAGGCCAAGTAGCGGGTCCTGCAAGTGTTGCGGCGGTACAAGGTACTAGAGCATGTTGGCGGCAATGGCTAGACAGCCAGGGCAGCTACGTTTAAGCTCTAAGGGCCACCATTGGATACTTGTGAATTGAAAAATGGTTACCGTGTGGGAGAGACTCACACTTGAAGGGGAGATTGTTGGAGTACAAGTGTGAGGTAAAATCCCACATTGGATAGAAATAGAAAAGTTGAGTACCATATAAATGGGGAGAAGACTCATAAGGTTTTGGGTTAAGGTGTGGTGTCTAGTTCACTTATATGGTTACTCATGATTCATTAGTGTAAATCTTCCGGATATTTATCCCCCTCGATTTCCTAATACTATCTTCCATGGAATATTTGTTATTCCCTTCTTAGTGGCGGCTTGAAACCACCAGAAAATGACAATTTATGGAAGCCATTTTCTGGTGGTTTTTAAAATAACCATAAATAGTCAGTTTTGGCTGTTTGAAGCCGCCAATAAGGAGAGAATAAGGAATATTCCAAGGAATATAACATTTCCTTAACCCCATGGACTCAATTAAAAAATTTACATGATTAAGGACCCAATTAAAAACTTTTTTAGTTTAGGGACTTGCTTGAAAATTCCCAAATAATTAGGGCCCAACTGGGGGTAATTTACCTAAAACTAATCTTACTGTGTACTCAACTTGAATAAAGACTCATCAACTTAAATCTTACTGGTTCTGTGCAGTATTGCTACATTAAAAATCGTTTACTACTAGAATAATCTGTACAATTGTCCCAACCTCATTTTCTTGTGTTGCTTATGTAGGTTCACAGGTCTGTACAAATTTTAAGAGACAAGCAAGAGCTAGCTGAGACTCAGAAAGAATTAGCCAAGCTTCAACTTGCTCAGAAAGATTCATCTTCCTCCAGCCATTCACAGTCCAATGAGGAGAGGTCGTCACCTACAACAGATCCTAAAAAAACTGACAACGCATCTGATGCAAACAACCAGCAGTTGGCTCTTGCCCTGCCTCATCAAATAGCCCCTCTGCCGCAGCCTGCTCCACCCTCGGCTCAGGCTCCTGCACCAAATGTGACTCAAGCCCCTCAACAGCCTCCTTATTACATGCCACCCACCCCTATGCCGAATCCAGCCATGCCCCAGCACCCCCAGAATCAGTACTTACCATCTGATCAACAATATCGAACACCCCAACTTGTGGCTCCACAACCAACACCATCTCAAGTAACCCCATCCCCACCTGTGCAACAATTTTCTCACTATCAACAGCCACAGCAACAGCCGCAGCAGCAGCAGCAGCAGCAACAGCAATGGTCACAGCAGGTGCAGCCTTCACAGCCACCCCCAATGCAATCTCAAGTAAGACCCCCCTCTCCAAATATGTACCCTCCATACCAGCCAAATCAAGCAACAAACCCATCACCCGCAGAAACACTGCCAAACAGCATGGCCATGCAAATGCCATACTCGGGAGTTCCACCACAGGGATCTAACCGTGCCGATGCCATACCTTATGGATATGGAGGAGCTGGAAGAACAGTTCCACAGCAGCCTCCACCCCAGCAGATGAAGAGCTCTTTTTCTGCACCACCAGGTGAAATGTATGGACCTACCGGGTCTCTGCCGGCGCTTCCTCCACCAAGTAGTGCATACATGATGTATGATGGTGAGGGAGGAAGATCACATCATCCACCCCAACCTCCTCATTTTGCTCAACCTGGATATCCCCCAACAAGTGCTTCCCTTCAGAACCCCCCACAAGGTCATAACCTCATGGTCCGAAATCCGAACCAGTCGCAATTCGTCCGCAACCATCCCTATAATGAGTTGATTGAGAAACTGGTGAGCATGGGATTCAGGGGTGACCATGTTGCAAGTGTGATCCAGAGGATGGAGGAGAGTGGACAGGCCATTGATTTCAACTCAGTACTTGACAGGTTGAGCTCTGTGGGTCCTCAGAGAGGAGGATGGTCAGGGTGATGAAGAACTTTCTGAACAGTTACTTTGTCTACCAAATTAAATACTCTGTTCAAACCCTCAAAATCATTGCGTGTTTTATTATGCATGGAATAAAAGTTTTTATGTAATGTGACGGTTCACCATCGTATGTAAAAAATGTATCGAGATGTGAGGATTATCTAGTATTTTTATGCAGAAAATCACTCGCTCTTTTTCTACTTATTCTTTAACTTATATTTTAAAGAAGTATATGTAACTCTAGATTGTTGGTGATCTAAACGTTTGCTATCTCATCAAATAGAAAAAGAAATATTTTGGGGTAAAATGTGTTTGAAGTCTTAGGTTAAAATTGATTTTAGTCTCTATAAATATAGTTTTTATTCTTGTATTTGTGAAATGTAGTGAGTTTGATCACTTGTTAGGTCAAACTCAAAATGATTTATAGGATAAGAGATAAATTTTATTACATTATATAAATATAAGGACTTTTAACTTTAAAGTAATGAAAGAGGTGTATGAATTGAGATTTAAAGAAATGAAATATTTGAATAGTAGAATGTAGATGTATGAGATTCATATTAATTTTATATCATATTATCATTAATATTTTTAATTTTTAATTTTTTATTTATTTTTTTCCTTCTTTATTTTTACTTGAACAAAAATACTGATTGATGAATGTGCTGCTGATTTTAAAGAAAAAGGGACTTATATGCTATGTCGAAACGAGTGAAAACCACTTTGTTTATTATTTCGAAGAACTTAACCTAACCCACTTGGTCGACAGCAACAAAGGTGCATGTGCTGCTATGCACATCCAAAGGAAAAGTAGTAAAGTCTTTAAACCTCGATGCCATTTGGAGACTTTTATGTTATGAATCATGCATTGCCGGCGTTGCTTTTAGCCTTTTAGTATATCTAAACAAATTATAGAAAAATGTTATTATTTATATAAAAAAAACTCATACAACAAATTATAAGAGATAAAAATTGTGAGATACAATAAATAGTATAATAAATAAATAAATACAAGATATTGTATAAATTATTATATAAATTGTTAAATTATAGTTAGGTCCTTTAGTTTATTTTTAATGTTTAATTAGGTCCTCTAATTATTAAGTGATTCAATTGGATGTTATAATTATTTAAAATGATTCAATTGAGTCTTTTTTATCAATTAAGTATAAACACCATTAACAAATTATCTGTGTAGTAGTTATTGTTGGTTAAGTGTATTAACATTAACAATTTGAAATAAATGTTACATCATATCTTAATTGATGAAGATGTCCAATTGAATCATTTTAAATAATTAGAGGATCCAATTGAATTATTAATTAGAGGAGCTAATTAAATATCAAAAATAAATTTAAATACCTAAACAGTAATTTAATTTATATAAATAATCCTACATCATAACAATATGATGATGATTACAACTGTGCTCTTTCACCATCTGTCCATTCTTGAATTCTTGTGATAGTGGAGTTTTGGTAGATAAAGAGTACGTGGAAGGAAAAAATATCTCAACTATAAAATATTTTATATGTACATTTTAGTATTTTTTTTATAGAGATTCATGTATTTAAATTCTGTCAATATGAATACAAAACTTATGTATAGCTTTGTTACGAAAAATTTTACTTTGAAAATATTATGATTTCAGTTTTAATACATTATTATGACAAATTTTTTTATTATATCTATTTAATTAAAATTATCTAAATATAAAATTTAAATTAATTATTACAAACTTTAACAAGTTTACTATATATAAAATTATGTTATCATTTAATAGCTTCTAAAAAGCTTGAACTATTAAGTTTTATTAGATTTCTTTTTCAATCACATTTTTTTCTCGTAAGATTTAAATATAATAATTTATTTAAGAAGATTGAGTTCAATTTTACTTAAACTAATGATATATTAATAATTATATGATAATCAGTAACTTCTAATTAAATTTAAAATATTATTCTCTTATATTTAAAAATAATATTCACTTCCCACTCATAAACTCTTAGTTTGAGTGATATTAAATTTTATTCTTTAAAAAAGGTCTTAAAAAATATTTAGGATCAATGTTATGATGAGTTCAACAATAATATTCTCTTAGTTTCATTTTATCATTTTTA
>PYAF01002136.1:723722-742028 GCA_007407185.1 Glycine tomentella | reverse complement strand
TAGAACTGGGCACTCTCTGTTTTAGATCACCAAGCCTACTCCTCTATTCAGAAAACACACCATCGAGTTTGAGTGAGTGAGGGACTGGAAAACTAAAACTCTGAAGATTACTTGAAGAAAGGTTGATAGCAATGGCTGGAGGTAGGTACCTCTGAAATTTATCTTTCTATTTCTGCTTCCGCTGTTTTGATTTGGATGTATTGTTTATGTTTGTTAACATGTTCAAATCATTATAAATGTTTTACATGTCACCGATAAACACAAACAACCTACACATAAACTTTCTTTTCTCGAGGTTATTAGCCCAATCCACATATGAAAATTCATTGTGCAATGTGTATGATGGTTTGATTTGCAATTCATGGGTAGCAATACCTTTAAGATATCGAAAAATCGCTTAATTTATATATATATATATATATATATATATATATATATATATATATATATATATATATCGACACACACACACCAATGTTACACTTTAGGGGTTGAAAAGTATGGGCTAAGTTTGTTAACTGAGAAGGAGATATCTGGACTTGTACTAGTCAAGTATTGAAATGTTCCAATGGTGCTTTGATGCATGGAGGAAATATGCAACGATTCGCCATCTCATTTTAATCATCAGCAGTTTTAGTCTCTGGATTTAAATTGGAACTATTGGTGATTGGATATTTATTTATTTTCTAATACTTTTTTCTATTTATTTGACCCCTTCAAATAACATGGCTTTTAAGGATCGATATGTAAGTAACAGCCTTTTAAAAATAGGAAACTAAATAAATTAATCAAAACATCTCCAGTGGCACAAGCATAATTTAGACAATTATTTGTTCATCTGTTTTTCCCGTTTTCTTTATTGGTTAAAATAATGAGCTCAAGGGTTATCTTCAGATTCTTCACAACGTACGGCATGTATTGACCGTAGTGTGCACTTCAATTTCAGTCAAGACCTTCTATTTCACTTGTTCTTTCATTGCTTCAAAATAATTTGTTTGAACTCACACCGCGTGACAATAACATTGCAGCCATTGCTCTTTTGGTTGCTATATATATATCACTTGTGTTCTTGGTTTGGCTTGGTCTATGAGTCATCATATTCTTGACTTTTGGCCATTGCATTGCGGATCTTTAGGGCATTAATGTCTAAAACAATTGCAAAGAAACTCCCTAGTCCAACGACCATAAAAAATTCATGAAACTGGTGAAATCACTATAGCAAATCTAATGATCCCAAAGCAACCAAAAACTGAAAAATCGCCTTGTTATATAAAACAAAATGACCATTTGTATTTTTTATTAGTTATTAGTTATGACTTATTAGTGATTTAGTGTACATTTCTTTTTCAGGCTTACATTTGGCTTATTTTCTAAACTCTAACCAAAAACCTATGTATAGTTAGACTTTATTTAAATAAGTTTTTCCATAAACACTTATAAGAGAAAAAATAAAATGAATCAAATTTCTCCTATAAACTAAATCATCTTATGCACTTACTTTTTTAAATAGAAAACTTTCATTTAGCTTCTCCAAGAGCTAAGGTGCCGAATTTAGCTTCTAAATTTTATTCATTTTACTTTCTTGTCTTTTTTTTTTCTTTCTAATAAGTATTTATCAAGAAGTTTATTCAAATAAAATTTATTATTAATGGACCCCAAAAAAACAAAATTGCAGAAATAAGGGAGTGTCGGTAAAGCTGCAATACATCACAAGCTTAATTTTACCTGCTTCGGTATATTGTAATCACAACAGGCACTGTGCCACTAAAATGAAGCAAAGAAACAATTAACAGTATAAAGTTTCTCTAGATCTATGCGTTTAAGAAAGAAATACAAGTACTTGTGCTGATTTTTATATGATTGATTCTGCGCAGATTTATAGATTCTTTTATTCGGCATTTGGGTGTTGAGGTAGTTCCACTCTTTAATTAAAACCAGAATATATAGTTTTGTCCTTACGTGGACTTGTCTACTTTTTACATTATTTTATTTACTTCTGATTAATCTATACATACTATTTGGTGCTTAAAAAATAATTACTTCGTACTTCTAAAAGGATTTTCAGAAAACAACTAGTATTTTTTATAATTAAGCTATTGTCAAACATGCAGGTAAACTTAGTTATGTCAACTTTTTTTAAAAAAAAATCACATACAATGAATCCAATACTGGTAGAACTGTAGAAAGGTACGCTTTGATAAGATTATCAATTTTTTGACCAAAATTGAAAAAGAAAAGGGCAAAAAGAAAATTTGGAGTCTAAGTGGAGCAAATGAATCTTTCCTGGCCTGTCTTGCTTGCTTGTAGAAGAAGTAGCAAGAAAAGATACTCTGCAACAAAAGTGTGGTTGTTGGTTGGGCATGTGCAAGAAGACACCAAATTCCAAATTCAAATATTATTATTATAAGTTTTTCCAAATAAGGTTTGGACCCCATTTCCCAAGTAATTTAGCTGTAGCTACTCCTTTTAGGGGTATTTGGGCAAGTAGAGCAAAGAAAATTGAGGACAGATAAAGTGATGAGATGGAAGGTGTTTCTCCATGATGTTTGCAACAATTGGGAGAAAAGAATCTGGTGGTAGATAACTTTCAAAAACAACTTCACTGACCCTGATATCAGTAAAATAAACCCTGTCAGGAATTTAGAATAATAAATATTCAGAATTCAGATGCCAAATATGTTAACACTTTTCACATATATTTCATCACAAGTTCACGACCATCCATTTCTACAACCCCCCCCCCCCCCCCCCCCCCCCCCCCCCCCCCCCCTCTTCTCTCTCTCTTCCTTATATCCCTTATATCAATAGCCCACATATCTTATGCCAAGGGGTCCATGCATAGAATCTTCTCTGTTAGAAACATATCTTTTCAGATACTGATAACAGCATTGACTAATTGGTAATATCTTTGATGAAAATGTGAAATCATAGCCACAAGCCACAAGTGTGGTAAGATGGGTGGTTGTTTGTTATCACCAGATAATTTGGCAATGGTTCAATAACTTCGCTATTCTAAGGATGATCCACCCAAAACTTGCCTTCTAATAGAAGTTGCTTCTAAATAATTCATATTTTGCTAGAGACAATATGGTATTTCTGCTGTCTAGGCATGACAACTAAGGAACACCCCTTTGTCTTCTCAATAGGTTTAGCTAACTTGAAAGCTCTAATCAGATTCTCAATTAAGTCTTTTTCACTCAACTTCCTAATTTGACTTCAATACTCATACCAAAGATTCCCCACACCTCAACTATTTTCATCCCCCCCCCTTTTGGGTTCCAAGTTTCAAATTCTATTCACACTGAGGAGTCTTCAAAGCAGTCAAGAACTCAAGAAACCACAGTGAATTCTACTATGCGTGACCTGGCATGACTAAGGGGGTCACTCCTATTTATTGAGTATGTCCTCTAGAAACCATTATATTGGACCCAGGATTAGAGGTCCAATTGTCCTCGATCGGACTATCCACAACCCTTCAACAAGCGTCAAACCTGGTGCGAAAAGTTACTTGATCGAATAGTCCACAATCAGGTTGTCCAAATTCAGAAACATTTGATGAACAATTAATTAGCTAAACTGAGTAGAAGAACTTCAGTAGCACAATCACATATCTATAAATTCAGCAAAAAAACAAACCAGCTTGTAAGCGGTAGTAAAAATTAATGAATAATCATCAAGAGCATACACAAGAAGGGATTTACCCTGTCATCATCAAGCAGCTAAGCATCTACACATATCTCAGTAAGTAAAAGTAACATTTTTCATAGTTCCATCTTTACACCTTATGTAAATCAACCTCTACTCTAGTATCCCAAAAAAAGAGATTAAATTAAGACACTTTACCAAATACCAAATCACCGCGATCTCGGGGATATAAGGTTAGTACAGTGGTTGCAAAAGGGTGAAGGAAGAAGGAAGAGGTTACCGTCGCAGGTTCGAATCTCTTCCACTGATATTTCTAAAAAAACTAAACAATCTAATATATAATAATTAAAAAAAAACAAAACAAAACAAAACACGATCTCCAAAAACTAACCAAATATCAATAATTCACGATTCACCAACAACAGCAACCCCACCACCTTGAGTCCCATCCCTTCTAACAAGAGCAAAGTACCCCAAAACAGCACAAAACGCAGCAACAAAATTCCCTTCTTTCAACAAAGTCCTCATCACAAACCCGAAAATCTCCTTAGTAATCTTCCTCCCCTCCACCACAAGTGTCCTCTTAGGCTTCCCAAAGAAGGCCAAGAGCACCACAATCGTGATCCACGTCACCACCACCGCGGGAACCATAACCACCATAGCCGCCACCATCGACAGAACCCCGAACACGGTGCCCAGAAGCACCGAAGCGTAGAGCGCTGGCCACACCGAGGTGGTGGAGGATTCAACTTGCAGATTGTACCATGAAAGCGTGGATTTGAGGAAGTTCCATGAAGATGCCAAAAGGGTACCGTAAACAACCAGAAATAGACATGCCCATGTTCTCCTCTTGCTGAAGATGTTCAGAATTAAGGTATATGCGTAAGGTGTTTGTTGTTGTTGTTGTTGTTGTTGTTGTTGTTGTTGTTGTAGCTCCTCTTCTTGTGCCATTTGAGACAAATAAAGCTCGTATTTTTTTGACCTTGCTGTGTTCTTTGTTTTGTTGATCAATCTGGGCAGTGACCGTGTATGTGTCTCACTCTATGCGGTCGGATTTTTTCTTTTAGGACTAATCCTTAAAAGTTTTGGTCATTGTGTCTTTACAATTGTGTTATCCACACTACTATGATACTATCCCTCTATTTCGTTTTGTTGCTAAAAGACAATTTTTTTTATAAAAAAAAAATATCCAATTTTTTTTTTACAATTTACTACCTCGTTTCTGTATTTTGTTTATGTTTGAAATTAAGACACAAATTAAGGAATATTTAATGTATGTAAAATATTTGGTCAAAAATATACTTATATAATATATTTGAATTTTATTTTTCATGTATTTGAAAGCTTTTAAGAAGATTTTTATACTTATTCTCATATTGAGTCTAACTCAAGTCTAGTAAAGCCTATTAGGCTCCCTGACACAGAGATACCGACACAAGGCTAGAAGATAATTTAAAGACCTTGACTCTGGCACCAAAAGATAATTGTCTTATCATAAAGAAGATAATTGTATTATTTAAACTTATCATATTAATTATATAATAGAAAAGACCTTCGAAGGCAACAAGAATTCACAAAACCGAGTACGACTTTTAACACCCCTCCCCAAACTAAGATCCAGTTAATTAAAATCCAATAATGAGAAGCGCATGTGATCTTAGCTTATACAGGATGGAACATTAGCACTGTCTATGAAAAATAATTAGTTCTCACAATTAGTTAATATAAAACAACCTATATCAATTTTGAGCCCTTGGCCTAATCAACACCTATGATCCTCTAATCATAATGGTGAGAACCAAAAGAAATACTTCCAATTGCTCACTAAATCCTCCTGGATTATTAAAGAATGGACAACCGACATCACAACTAGCACTTGAAAATATTAGCATCTCAACACTTAGTACTAACACCTTTGAGCAAAAGCATATGAAAAAACTCATTAATGAACAAGAACAATTAATAAAACAATGAAACCAAAGGTTGCAAATACTAGAGGTACAACCAATTGATATATCTATCTACTAGAATCCCACCATATAACTTCAATTGTGCGCCAAGTTGGTTGAATCCAATTGTCACACAGCCTTATCTTTGAGAGTGACATCGTGGAACACAAGAAAGGTAGCCAAAGCCATCTTGAAAATCTTTTTATACTCTTAAGTTCTCACATTGACATCCACGGTGATGATGAGAACTTGGAGATCAATCAACAATTATTTGAAAAAATCTCCATGTTCTTGATCCCAAAAAGTCTTAGAGTTGCCAAAGATAGACTAGTATGATGGAAAGAGAGACTCAGGGGAGCATCTCGGCATGTTCGAATCCTCATAAGAGCTATGGGATTAAGTGTAACATTCCCAACTTTTAGAACCTTTTTTTCTTCTTCTTTTATACAAGATTTTATATTGAACAATCTAGAAAGAAATTTAAAATCATGTTCCCCACTACTGCAATCAAAATTTTAAAATTTACTTAATTATCATTTTTAATAATTAGTTTGGACTGAGGTTGGAAAATTGTTAAAATGGCGACTGCATCCTGATTTATTAGTATTTGTGGACTAATAGGGGTGAGCCAGGACTAGTCTGCCCAATTGGAGATTGATTTGAATGGATCGAAAATAAACTCGGTGAATTTTTTTATGAATAATTGGAGTCATGTTTTGGATCATCTTAAACGGTTTTAGTGTTATAAGTTTTTTAACAACTATGTATTAACAATAAAACCTTTTTTATTTGATAAGTAATATTTTTTATAACATGATATTATATCTATAATGAAAATATTTATTTAAAATATGTATTGTAAACTATATCTTAATTTAATTTTTTGTACTTCTTTTGTTCTAAGAATTAAGTATACATAATGTTAAAATATATCATATTAAAAAGTTAAGCTACTTTAACCATATCTCTTAATCATATTTTAAGTCTTGATTGGTTCGAAGTTAAGTTTAAATAAATAAATGACCTAATCAAATTTTGGGTCTGATTTAAACTAAAATAAATCGGGTCCAATCCGATTATAAGACTATGAGTATAACATGAAAATCTGAATTTAGAATCCTATTCTATATATTTAAATATAATTCTATTAATCTCTCTTAAATTTTTATAAACTCTTAAGAAAAACTAATAAAAACTCCTAATTGTCTACCAAAAGAAGACTCGTGAGTATTTGTCTAGCCTTCAAACTTGATAAAATTGACATAATTAGTTCATTTTTTTGGTTAAATGCATAAAAATGTAAGTTTCATAAAAATTACGAATATATTGAGTTAAAATGAACTTAATATTAATTTAAGATATTAAACAAAGGGACTAATATTGTTTTTGAGTAATATCTCGATCACTAACCTATATAAACCAGAATTAATGTCTTTATATACTTGCTTTAATTGAGATGACACCTTTGAGTTATCCATATTACCATTTAGGCATAGGGTTGGTAAAATGGACTTGGCCCGTCGGGCCAGCCCGCTTAGCCCGTAAAAAAACGCGAGTTGGGTTGATAATTTTAGTCCGCAAATCAAAAGCGGGGCGGGCCAGCCCGCTGGGCCAATATTATTTAAAATATTAAATTTAAAATTAAATAGATATATTTAATATATTTTGAAATATGTATATTCTTTTAATTTATACTCTTTTGCACTCTCATAATTAACTTTTAAGTTTTAATATTAAAATATTTATGATAATGATACTTTCAAATAATCTTTCATTACTAACATATTACACTTTGGACAGTTTACATATGTAAATTCCATTTGCAAATGGTGTAATTTTGTGAATTATCACATGACATCATTTATTTAACATTAATTTTAAATTATTTACTTTTATTTAACTTTGTGTTTTTTTTAATTATCATATTTGTATTTTTTAATAATTTTTTTGTATTTCTTTTTAAAATTAACTTTTTTATTTTTTTTAATTTTTTAGGCGGGCTGGCCCACTAGCCCGCTGACCCGCATTAAAGCGGGGCGGGCTAGCATTTCCAGCCCACTTTGCAAATGCGGGCCGGGCCAGCCCGCCCTGTATTTTTGCGGGCCAGCCCGTTTGCCATCCCTAAGCTTACTTTCCGCATATAGCAAAGCTTGTAATCGCAATTTTGGTTTTGTTTATAAGCTACAACAAGTGAAATCATTGTCTCGGTGTCTCGTGCTGTATATTTTTGTTCGTGTTGTTTTATAGTTTGTTCTTTGAACATAATTTCTACCCATTATTTTTTTCCAGTGGTCCATTTTCGTGTACCCCATCTCGTTCAAACATATTGTGGGCGAGTTTTTGTGGATGATCATTCTATCTTGTCTAGGCTGAACTTAGTAATTTGACTCTAACTTAATATATAGTCTAACACAAAGGTCTAACATCACTCGGTCTATCTATAGTGTTGATGTGTTATAGTGTTCGAGCATACGAAAGAAGGATTGAAGTCTCACTTTTTCTAGGAGTGTTTACGGGTAAGGGTCACCCATGAACTCAAATTGATCCAAATCAATCCGAACAGTTTGGGTTGGGTCATTTATATATTTGGATCAAAATTGAACCAAACTAATCAAAATCATTTATGTACGGGTTGGGTCACGGACTTAGATCTATAGATCCGATCAGAACAAAACTAAACCGATCAAAAAAATAAGAGTTGTTTGATTTGGCTTTAAATACTGCTAATATTGAGACTCGTGCTGGAACTTCAAATGTTTATAATACTAATAGATCATATTTTGTTCATTTGTTTTAACAAATCTGATTGTACCAAAGATTATTGCAAGAAATTAATTTGTAAGAAATAATTGTGATTCAAACTATTATAGTGAATCTTGTTGAAAAATATTTTGTTTTAATTTGTATTAGTTTATTTTAGAATATTATGTTGATGGTATTAAATGAATCAATTTTACTACTTTCAGATATTTGATAATATTGTGTTATGATAAATAATCATTTTTATCTCTGAATATGTAGAGTACCAGCATACTTGATTTTGTTCTAACGTGTAATTAAGAAAGTTTCTTTTAAAAAATGGTCTTACCAACTCAAAGGATAACAAATTATATTTTAAAACCCACTAAACAAAACGATTTTCAAAACATAAGGATTTTCAAAATCCACTAAACAAAAAAGATATTAAAATTTGAATTTTCATATTTCGAGAACGAATTTATAAGTTATTTACATATTTAGGGACGAAAATGATTAGTTACCCTATCATGTTAATTGTATTAGATATTTGAATGAATCATGATATAAAATAGTAGTTAAGAAAAAAAATTAAATTTAAATAGATAATCCATTGGTCCAAACCAAACTATCCATGAATAGATTAGGTTGAGTTTCAATTTTTTTATTAAAAATCGAACCGATCCAACAAATTTAATTGAATTGAATTATAAATTTGAACAAAATCGAGAGCAAAGACTCCTAACTTTTTCTGAAAGGCACCGCATAAGATAAGTATTTTTTTTTTCCTTCGATTGTAACAAAGAGGAGTCAAGCACGTAAGAAATCCATTAGAAAGGGGACTTTTTTTTTTTTTATTTGAATAGAGAAACGAAGCACTCAACAGTCGTGACGGAAAGAAAAGAAGAAAATGGTGGCAAGGAAAATTTACTTAAATCGGCTTAAATTGAATTAATTTTAAATAAAAATTAGTTTTTTAGTTCACTTAGAAAGTATATCTCATGAGCTTGTTTCGTTTCGCTTGTTCATTTTTCCATAAATGTCTCTACCCAGATCATTTTATATTTCTTATTCCTCCTAAAGAAGTCAGTCAGCAACAAGGGGCACTAAAGGAGTAAACATGGCATTTGAACACTAGTAACACTTAGAAGGAATCTCCATCTATAATCACTGCACTAATAAAAAATAATAATACCTGGTATCCAACCTACCAAGAACCAAAAGGTTATCTAGAAAGAACAATACTATAGTGAAAGAGGTGTTAAGTCCAATTGCATGTTTAACTGTAGTACATAGTCTGTGGTACAGTTAAACATGCAATTGGACCTAACAAGAATATAATCCCAACTGAAGTATCAAATTCCAGCTTAAAGATGATTTCACTAGCTTCCTTAGCTCTGTTCCTGTAACCTAAAATGCGCCTGCAGTATTTAATTGCATGTCAATGTATGTTTCATATAATTCCACAATAAGACGAGGATTAGTGTCCAGCAGCTCCGCATAACATTTATCTTGAGTGAGCGAGTCCATGTGGCCAAAGATCACTGCCAAGGACACATTTCGTAATTGTTTGCAATCGTATTGACATGCTAAGGCATAGTTAGAAACAGCTTTAGTCCAACTCATTTTGGCGATCAAATACTTTTCACAATATGTCTTGAGATGCTTCACCTGATACTTTTCTCCTAAAACCAACAGGTTACAGGCCAATTCGTTATCAAGGGACGCTTCAGCAGTGTATAAATAATTAACAAAAGCATAAAGTGTATCATATGATACGCCAGAAATCCTGATGATGCCACTCCGCCTATATGTCATACGATTCTTGAGCATTGCTCTGAAAACAGGAGAGCGAGTGACCTAGTTGTATCATAAAACATCATTAGTTTCATCAAGAACAGCCAAAACATAAGAATAAATCATAGCAACATCAATGTAGCAAATCTAATCAAGGATGCCTAACTGCACCGGAAAGCAATATCCAAAGTATTTGTGATGCTTGCCTCATTTATTGGTTAAATAAAACAGATTGTTTTAATCAATTTACATATCAAAACTGAGTCCAATTCAATGCTGTGTGAACTACAAAATTCTTGAATCTAATATGCATACAAATTCAGAGTCAATTCACAGGCCATTGTCAAGCATTTCTTAAAGAAAATTACAAAAACAAAAATAAGAAGAAAGGCCAAATTTTGGATTAGGAAACAAGTTAGGTGGCATTTCCTTCTGTCCAGTTAACAGAATGAAAAAACTAGAAGTACGAATAAATGATTGAAACAAGTTGTAGCATCAGTTTATTTAAAAGTTATAGCCTTTCATGAGCCACACATATCCTTGGCAAAAAATGTTTCTCAAATCATTTGATCATTATTATAGCATATTATACTACTACTTCACTCCTACCCTAATTTTGGACAAGATACGTAACACAATCTAGTATACTATGGCATGCAATGTAAAAGTTTCTTGACATCAACTTCAAGCTTGATTGTTTTAGCTGTCAGGAATCATAGGGTCATTTGACCGAGGCATTTTTTCCCCTTTAGGAAAACATGCCTTGTGCCGCATTTTATGTGCAATGGCACAAGATAAAACTAACAATTAATATTTGCCCGAAAAAAATACAGTAACCACTTAAAATTGGAGAGCAACACGCATGTTTCGTCTCAATTGAAAGAGAAGAGAAGAAATTGGCTGACCAGAAGATGCCTGTGAGCGGGAACGACGACGTCGTCTTCGGGAAGGAGGAAGACATCGGCGGCGAAATCGTTATAATCGGGAGTGGGGAGAGTGAGGAAGGAGAGTTTGGATTTGAGGTCTTCGATCTCTTGGCGGAGCTCCTCCTCCACCTCGTTGGCCTCCTCCTTGCACGAGAGGCACCGCATCACCACCTTCTTCGCGTCGCTCTCCCTCGAGTTCCTGCCCATCACCATCATAACCAGCTTCTCGTGCTAAAACTAAATACTTATTCTGTGAATGTACAAACTATATATAGACACAGAGAGAGAGAGAGAGATGTGACATTAGATATAGATATAGATATTATTTTCAAGATTTAAATATATTCTTAAGATGTATATGATATTTTCTCATTTGTTTTTATATTAACTAAACAGTTTAATAAGTTTAACAATTTAAATTTTAAAAACTCCTCCCACTTTTCTAAAAAAAAAAAAAAACTAATGAAATGTTTGAGTCATGGATAAGACTATGAATGGACGTTTTTTGTTTTCTAGGAATCTTAAATTTTTTTTTTTTAATTTTTCATGTTTTACATATATTTTAAAAAATTAACATTCTTGAATAAGATTGTTTTTCAGGAATTACTTTAGTTAGGTTTGAAAAAAGTTTATTTTCATCCAGAAGCTTATCTTTATTGATTAGGGATAAAGTTTTGATTATTTGAAAATATTATATTATCTTTTTTTCAAGTACAAAATATCTTCACTCAGAGTTTATTTTCATCCAGAAGCTTATCTTTATTGTTGAACGTTGTACTTGTTAACTTGATTCTATCTTTCTTTATTTTGAAAGATTAATTTTGAAATTTGTAAAAAAAAAAAATCTTTATCTTCATCTTTTTTTAAGCGTAGATATCCAACCAGTTTATTATCTTTTATTAACAGGATAAATACATTCTGAATAATATTATAATTGAATATTTCACATTAGTTGTTAACTTTTTTAAGAAATTAATTTTGTATATAAAAAACTGTATAAAATAATAAAAATGTATATAATAATGATGGAGAAAATAAAGAATAGAAAATGTAAAATAAGGTGAGTATTGCAATGAAAAATAAAAATAAAAGTATTATAAAATGATTTAATTAAAATATATTAATAATATGAAGATTTTTGAGAAATTTAGCAGTGTATTTTTAATATATTTTAAGTCTCTATTTACTATTAATAAAAATTATTAAATTAACAAATTTTTGCAGGTATCAAGATTTTATTTATTATTTTGCAATTTTAATAAATAATAAAAAAATGTATTTAAAAATATATTAAAAGACTATATAATTAGTACTTATAAGATTTTTGACATTCTCAATCAATCATAAGTTAATTAATACATAATGAAAGTGGTGATTTTTAATAATTATCTCAAAAGTCATATTTATCTAATATTAGACTAAAATACACATATCTTTCTTAAAATTTAAGAAAATCACACATATTTTTTTTTCTTTTATAAAATATATGCATGTCTCTCATAAGATTTAAAGAATTTACATGACTTTTTTATATTTTTTAAATCTACACAAATCTCTTAAATATTTTTTAAATATTTGATAATAATAAGTTATGTAGATTAACAATTTTGATTAAAAAACGTTAAAATGTGACAGCGAAGGTGCGATGTGCTTGAGCGAGTTTGAAGAGTGTGACATGGTAAAGATGCTATCAAAATGTAAACATAGTTTCTATCAGGCATGTACTGATGCATGGTTATCCTCTCGCTTAAATTGTCCCATTTGTCGAAGATAGGACACCTATCGATCGCTTCTTGGTCGCTTCCACATCAGAGGCATACATCGTTGACGACGGTTGTGACGACTCAAGGAAGAGAACATTGGGTAGTCAGAAACTAGACAAGCTTACTCCAAGGGTTCTTGATTCATGGGAGGATTCATTCATTATAACTCCTTTTAATCCCCTATGTTGGTGCATTTTGATTCAAATTTAAAATAAAATTTTGACACTTTTATGTTGAATCAACTCGGGTTGGATGAACAAGATTATGTTGTCTAACTCAAATTAGGTTTAATTTTTTAAGTCATGTTTTGTTCTAAATTTTATGGATAAAAAAAGTGGTTGAGATAGGTGTTTTATATGGGACTTATGAATAATTGACATCAATCAATTTATTACATTCTATTCACAATATACACATATCATTAGGGTTGGCAAAATGGGCCTGGCCCGGCGCAAAAAAACGCGGGCTGGGTTGATAATTTCAGCCCGCAAATCAAAAGCGAGGTGGGCCAGCTCGGCCTGCAAAATTGTGGGCCAAACACGAGGCGGGACAGGCCAGCCCGCTGGGCCAATATTATTTAAAATATTAAATATTAAAATTAAATAGATATATTTAACATATTTTGAAATAGGTATATTTTTTTAATTTATACTCTTTTGCACTCTCATAATTAACTTTTAAGTTTTAATATTAAAATATTTATGATAATGATACTTTCAAATAGTCTTTCATTACTAACATATTACACTTTGGACAATTTATATCTGTAAATTCCATTTGTAAATGGTGTAATTTTGTGAATTATCACATGACATCATTTATTTAATATTAATTTTAAATTATTTACTTTTATTTAACTTTGTATTTTTTTTAATTATCATATTTGTATTTTTTAATAATTTTTTTATATTTCTTTTTAAAATTAACTTTTTTTATTTTTTTAAATTTTTTAGACGGACTGGCCCGCATTAAAGCGGGACGGACTAACATTTTCAGCCCACTTTACAAATGCGAACCAGGCCACCCCGCTCCGTATTTTTGTGGATTACCCGTTTGCCATCCCTACCTAGGCATGCGTGACCCCAACTCGGGTCACACAGTTCGCATAACTATAATTGTCTAACTAACTTTCTCGCTTAAACTTGTGCAAATAAGTAGGTCTTATATATGAAACACCTCTAACTCTCATTATTTACTCTCTGTCTCTCATAAACTTTGAGCGTCAGAGTGTGCCTACAGCTACTCTACTCATGTCATCACTATTGTTGTGTTCCACCGGCCAACTCAATTCTTAAATCCAAGATATGAATTGTATCTCAGTCATTGAATCAAATTTGATCCAAATCCATCAAACAATATCAATCACTCTTGACTAGGTCAATCAATACACCAAACCTAAAAAATCAATTTTCTTTATTTGTAAATACCCATCAAACTATCCAAATTACATGTATCCATCAAACTATCAAAACTTAATGAGTAACAAATTCTATTCGTAGAAGAACACGTAAATATATACAACAATCTATTTTATCACACGTAGTAATTTTCTGATTAAATGACCATATAGTTTCATTGCCAATGTATTTAAATTAAAATTTTCAAATATTTTAAAATTTAGTTAAAAACAAAATTAACTCCATTTTTGCAATTACCTTAGACGTGCCCTTAATAAAAGCTAAAACATTTGAACCAAGAAGCGTGGGTATTATTGTGCTTGGGTCCAAGTTTAGGCAAACGAATTATCACAAAAACAAAACACAAGTTCAAAGACAATATATACCCACTTAATCCATTGGGTCAATGGATAGAATAACAATAAGTCTAAAATACGAGTTCAAGACAAAACCTTCCATTGAAAAAAAAAATATCAATCAGAACTAATTTAAGTATCATTAAATATTATATTGTTTCTTTGTGACTGTTTTTCCTTTCTGGTTGAATGTATCCGATAACTATTTGACTCGTTGTAGTTAGATCTAGACTTAGTGCATGAATTCTACGTCATACAAAGTCCACAAGATGGATGTACCTCTTTGTTAAACGCGTTAAAAAAGGTTGTTACCAACTATATAATTTTAATATTCTTTTTTTTATAAAAAAACTTGAAAATGATTTCTACGGAAAGTGCAATTGATTTTTTTAAAAAAAAAAACAACACCAACTTTGTAGTCTATTAAAAATCAGTTCAAAGCTTAATATAGGAAATCTAATTTTTCTGAGCCCACTGTGAAGTCAACACGACTCCGTGATGCAAAAGTAGAAGTTTGGCATAATTTTTTAAAATTATTTAATCGAAATTAATCTCAATATTCAAGTAACTCACTTTTTTTTATAACAAAAAAAAAAGAACTAACTCACTTTGTTTATTCTATCGGAAACGTAGCAAAATTATTTCAATGTAAATGATACTAAAACACTGAACAGTGCTTCGCATGCTCACTAAAAAAAAGTAACTTAATATTTTAATAAAAAAAGTTATAATTTTTTTAAGGTCATTATTATAAATTTCGACAAATTTATTATCCAAAATGATCTGTGAACAATAATATAATTTTTAGTGTATGTACTATTTATTCAAACTTATTTTAAAAACCATTTATAAGTTTTTTATTCAAACTTAGGCCACTTCTTTATAATTTTTTTGTCTTCTTCAAATAATGCTTTTTGTGTTATTCTCGAATAAAAAAGTAAATTTTCACTATGATAAGCTACACTCATATTTAATATAAATCTCTATTATATAGAAATTTCTATGAAGATAGAGTTCTAATTTTAATTAAGAATATATTTGATAAGCATGTTTTCCCTAACCCAAAATCTTGTTTAACTATAATAGTGCCTTTACGTTGAATCCCTATTTTACATTTTTTTTTTTTCTTTCTGCTTTGTTTGTTTTGTACGAGCCCCTTGTTTTCTAACTCTTATCTCTTGGAAGCATCAATATTCAGCACCAGTTTTACCAGTCAAAATCACCCGAAAGCAATTAGATATTTCAAGTTTCCTTTATTCTTCCAGCAATATCTTGCTTACGGTTAATGCTTTTGCCGCCATGCTTGACTTCATTTTTCATCATTTAACCCTTTTCTTTTTCATTTTTTAAATATTTTATGCAAGACATGTTTGGTAATATCATTCAACTATATTATTGTGCTAAACAAATTAAAACTACAATATCTTATTGAAAACTGAGAAAAAGTTATACCCTGAAAATATAATTTTGTTTAAAGTTATCCGATCACAATCTACTATATATAATAAAATAAATTTGTTAACTTAAAAAATAATTATTTTAAAATAATTCAAATGATAATTTGTAATTAAATAATAATATAAAATTGTGTTACACCCACAATGAATATACATTAAACTATTAAAAAATTTGTCGTGAATGCACTTTTTCTTTTTTAAAATTTATATTATATACTTTTATAAATTTCCAATAAAAAACAAAATGGTAGTAATAATTACAATTTCATAATTAATAAATTAATTGCTGTTAAGCATAAGGTACTAAACTACGAATCGACGAATAATTTTTTTTTTTCAATTTCATTCCATGCACATTTCATTTAATTTCACACATTAAACATGCTACTGTCAATTGAGCTACAATTCTTAGAGACTAGACCACCATTTTATTTCCTGAAAGTGTCTGGCATTATTATATTAGTCATTGAAACAAATAAAATTCTAAATAAGTCCTTCAAAAGTGTAATTTGTTAATTGCATTAGTTTAAAATATAAAACAAACGTGTATACTATAAATGACAACAAGGGGTTAAGTTTAGAAATTTAATAAAATTTTAGAGACTAATTTGGATCTTTTTTAGTTTCCAAGATTAATATGATAATCTTATACACTTTTAAGAATTAAATTGATAGTTTACTCAATTCTTATATATTATACTCATTTTTTAAGAAAATATGGATATAATATATATAAAGGACGACAGATCTAAATGGGGAAGAACACAAACTGAAGCAAAATTATATAGCGATAGAATTTAAAATATTATACAAGTTCATGGATCATGTAGTTATGACTTTTTTAATATTAATTATTAACAAAAAGGCTTGAAATTATTATATTTTTACAAGTGTTTTGACTCGAAACTATAAATTATGGATATTTTAATATATTATTAACTACTTTGTATGTTCAAATCATTTTTTCTTTTAGAAAGGTATTATGTCTTTTACGCTCAAATACAGTTTGTGAATCAAAAGATGATCTCGACGAGTACAAATAAAATTCCATTAACTATCCGCACTGTCCATAAAGAAAAGAATTCATGGCATTAATCACACCAAATAAAGATCAAATCAATTAAAATGCTTGATTAGCTGTTGCTTCCTAAAAAACAACGTATCAACGATAATATTATTGGTTTTAAATTTTTTTGGCACTTTCAAAAAAATATATTTATTTATACTATATTTTAAATTTCTATAAATATGTTAATTGATGATTTTTGAATTGTACATGAGAGAAACAATAGTATAATATAAAGTTTGCTTAATTGTCCAAATTAGGGTCAATTAAAGTTTTTTCAATTTATCATTTTTATTTTTCTCTCTCCAAAATTGTATATAATTAAAAAATAACTTATATTATTATAGTTTAAATTATTCCTTATAAACCAGGAGTTGAAACAAGTGATAACAACTTATACCCTTTATCTAGAGGATTCCGTGTTTGAATATGAAAAAAAAAATACTCATTTTCTTTGCTCTTACAATATATGACAAAGATTAATCATTGCATTAGATAATGACTATTTCGTAGTCGAATGGTGAATTTAAGACCCAAGGCAAATAAGAATAAATTATTTTAAAAAATATATTTAACACATAAAAATGAGGAAATGGTTTGAATATATAAAAATAAAAGGTATAAAATATAAATTTTGAAGATAAATACTCATAATTTTATTAAAATGAAGGGGTGCATTTTGTTTACTCGATGAAAATAAATTATGAGTTACAACACATAAAATTAGGGTATAAAATATTAAATTTTTAAAAAATACATGTGAATTATTAAAATGAAAGGATACATTTTTTTACCCTCAAACAACCTAGGTTGGTCACTAGTTAGTACCATACTTTTAAAAAAATCTTTATTATAAGTTTTATATATATATATATAATATTTATTTATTGTGGATTTTAATTATAATAGAATACTTTTTTTATTGTATTATGTTTATATATTTAAAATATACATTTGTTATAAAATTTAATTATATATAAATGAACACACAACTCTATCTAATTTATAAATAAACTAGCTAGTAGTTTAGCTTGTGTATTATACATGACCAGCGAAAACAGGTGCTTGTATTTTTATTTCACTATTTCATTTTTATTTGCTAAAATTGTTATATATTTACAATTTATCTTATTATATGCGCAACTATCAATGTATATTTTATTTTATCCTAAAATTAATATAGGAAACAATGCATAAGAAAATAAATTGTTACA
>PYAF01002136.1:697481-713105 GCA_007407185.1 Glycine tomentella | reverse complement strand
TGTAACAATTTATTTTCTTATGCATTGTTTCCTATATTAATTTTAGGATAAAATAAAATATACATTGATAGTTGCGCATATAATAAGATAAATTGTAAATATATAACAATTTTAGCAAATAAAAATGAAATAGTGAAATAAAAATACAAGCACCTGTTTTCGCTGGTCATGTATAATACACAAGCTAAACTACTAGCTACTTTATTTATAAATTAGATAGAGTTGTGTGTTCATTTATATATAATTAAATTTTATAAAAAATGTATATTTTAAATATATAAACATAATACAATAAAAAAGTATTCTATTATAATTAAAATCCACAATAAATAAATATTATATATATATAAAACTTATAATAAAGATTTTTCTAAAAGTATGGTACTAATTAGTGACCAACCTAGGTTGTTTGAGGGTAAAAAAATGTATCATTTCATGTTAATAATTCACATGTATTTTTTGAAAATTTAATATTTTATATCCTAATTTTATGTGTTGTAACTCCTAATTTATTCTCACCGAGTAAACAAAATGCACCCCTTTATTTTAATAAAATTATGAGTATTTATCTTCAAATTTTATATTTTATACCTTTTATTTTTATATATTCAAACCATTTCCTCATTTTTATGTGTTAAATTTTTTTTTTTTAAATAATTTGTTCTTATTTGCCTTGGGTCTTAAATCCACCATTCGACTACGAAATAGTCATTATCGAATGCAATGATTAATCTTTGTCATATATTGTAAGAGCAAAAAAAATGAGTATTTTTTTTTCATATTCAAACATAGAATCCTCTAGATAAAAGGTATAAGTTGTTATCACTTGATTCAACTCCTGGTTTATAAGGAATAATTTAAACTATAATAATATAATTTATTTTTTTAATTATATACAATTTTGGAGAGAGAAAAATAAAAATGATAAATTGAAAAAACTTTAATTTACCCTAAATTGGACAATTAAGCAAACTTTATATAGTATTGTTTCTCTCATGTACAATTCAAAAATCATCAATTAACATATTTATAGAAATTTAAAATATAGTATAAATAAATATATTTTTTTGAAAGTGCCAAAAAATATAAAACCAATAATATTATCGTTGATACGTTGTTTTTTAGGAAGCAACAGCTAATCAAGCATTTTAATTGATTTGATCTTTATTTGGTGTGATTAATGCCATGAATTCTTTTCTTTATGGACAATGCGGATAGTTAATGGAATTTTATTTGTACTCGTCGAGGTCATCTTTTGATTCACAAACTGTATTTGAGCGTAAAAGACATAATACCTTTCTAAAAGAAAAAAATGATTTGAACATGCAAAGTAGTTAATAGTATATTAAAATATCCATAATTTATAGTTTCGAGTCAAAACACTTGTAAAAATATAATAATTTCAAGCCTTTTTGTTAATAATTAATATTAAAAAAGTCATAACTACATGATCCATGAACCAAACAGTTATCAGTCTCTCAAATTATTACTGTACAATTATTGATGAACTTGTATAATATTTTAAATTCTATCGCTATATAATTTTGCTTCAGTTTATGTTTTTCCTCATTTAGATCTGTCGTCCTTTATATTATATCCATATTTTCTTAAAAAATGAGTATAATATATAAGAATTGAGTAAACTATCAATTTAATTCTTAAAAGTGTATAAGATTATCATATTAATCTTGGAAACTAAAAAAGATCCAAATTAGTCTCTAAAATTTTATTCAAATCTCTAAACTTAACCCCTTGTTGTCCTTTTTAGTATACACGTTTGTTTTATATTTTAAACTAATGCAATTAACAAATTACACTTTTGAAGGACTTATTTAGAATTTTATTTGTTTCAATGACTAATATAATAATGCCAGACACTTTCAGGAAATAAAATGGTGGTCTAGTCTCGAAGAATTGTAGCTCAATTGACAGTAGCATGTTTAATGTGTGAAATTAAATGAAATGTGCATGGAATGAAATTGAAAAAAAAAAAAAAATTATTCGTCGATTCATAGTTTAGTACCTTATGCTTAACAGCAATTAATTTATTAATTATGAAATTGTAATTATTACTACCATTTTGTTTTTTATTGGAAATTTATAAAGTATATAATATAAATTTTAAAAAAGAAAAAGTGCATTCACGACAAATTTTTTGATAGTTTAATGTATATTCATTGTGGGTGTAAAACAATTTTATATTATTATTTAATTACAAATTATCATTTGAATTATTTTAAAATAATTATTTTTTAAGTTAACAAATTTATTTTATTATATATAGTAGATTGTGATTGGATAACTTTAAACAAAATTATATTTTCAGGGTATAACTTTTTCTCAGTTTTCAATAAGATATTGTAGTTTTAATTTGTTTAGCACAATAATATAGTTGAATGATATTACCAAACATGTCTTGCATAAAATATTTAAAAAATGAAAAAGAAAAGGGTTAAATGATGAAAAATGAAGTCAAGCATGGCGGCAAAAGCATTAACCGTAAGCAAGATATTGCTGGAAGAATAAAGGAAACTTGAAATATCTAATTGCTTTCGGGTGATTTTGACTGGTAAAACTGGTGCTGAATATTGATGCTTCCAAGAGATAAGAGTTAGAAAACAAGGGGCTCGTACAAAACAAACAAAGCAGAAAGAAAAAAAAAAATGTAAAATAGGGATTCAACTTAAATGCACTACTATAGTTAAACAAGATTTTGGGTCAGGGAAAACATACTTATCAAATATATTCTTAATTAAAATTAGAACTCTATCTTCATAGAAATTTCTATATAATAGAGATTTATATTAAATATGAGTGTAGCTTATCATAGTGAAAATTTACTTTTTTATTCGAGAATAACACAAAAAGCATTATTTGAAGAAGACAAAAAAATTATAAAGAAGTGGCCTAAGTTTGAATAAAAAACTTATAAATGGTTTTTAAAATAAGTTTGAATAAATAATACATACACTAAAAACTATATTATTGTTCACAGATCATTTTGGATAATAAATTTGTCGAAATTTATAATAATGACCTTAAAAAAATTACAACTTTTTTTTATTAAAATATTGAGTTACTTTTTTTTAGTGAGCATGCGAAGCACTGTTCAGTGTTTTAGTATCATTTACATTGAAATAATTTTGCTACGTTTCCGATAGAATAAACAAAGTGAGTTAGTTCTTTTTTTTGTTATAAAAAAAAGTGAGTTACTTGAATATTGAGATTAATTTCGATTAAATAATTTTAAAAAATTATGCCAAACTTCTAGTTTTGCATCACGGAGTCGTGTTGACTTCACAGTGGGCTCAGAAAAATTAGATTTCCTATATTAAGCTTTGAACTGATTTTTAATAGACTACAAAGTTGGTGTTGTTTTTTTTTTTAAAAAAAAAAAATCAATTGCACTTTCCGTAGAAATCATTTTCTAAGTTTTTTTGTATAAAAAAAAGAATATTAAAATTATATAGTTGGTAACAACCTTTTTTAACGCGTTTAACAAAGAGGTACATCCATCCTGTGGACTTTGTATGACGTAGAATTCATGCACCAAGTCTAAATCTAACTACAACGAGTCAAATAGTTATCGGATACATTCAACCGGAAAGGAAAAACAGTCACAAAGAAACAATATAATATTTAATGATACTTAAATTAGTTCTGATTGATATATATTTTTTTTTTTCAATGGAAGGTTTTGTCTTGAACTCGTATTTTAGACTTATTGTTACTATTCTATCCATTGACCCAATGGATTTTAAGTGCGTATATATTGTCTTTGAACTTGTGTTTTGTTTTTGTGATAATTCGTTTGCCTAAACTTGGACCCAAGCACAATAATACCCACGCTTCTTAGTTCAAATGTTTTAGCTTTTATTAAGGGCACGTCTAAGGTAATTGCAAAAATGGAGTTAATTTTGTTTTTAACTAAATTTTAAAATATTTTTGAAAATTTTAATTTAAATACATTGGCAATGAAACTATATGGTCATTTAATCAGAAAATTACTACGTGTGATAAAATAGATTGTGGTATATATTTACGTGTTCTTCTACGAATAGAATTTGTTACTCATTAAATTTTGATAGTTTGATGGATACATGTAATTTGGATAGTTTGATGGGTATTTACAAATAAAGAAAATTGATTTTTTAGGTTTGGTGTATTGATTGACCTAGTCAAGAGTGATTGATATTGTATGATGGATTTGGATCAAATTTGATTCAATGACTGAGATACAATTCATATCTTGGATTACACAACAATAGTGATGACATGAGTAGAGTACCTGTAGGCACACTCTGACGCTCAAAGTTTATGAGAGATAGAGAGTAAATAATGAGAGTTAGAGGTGTTTCATATATAAGACCTACTTATTTACACAAGTTTAAGCGAGAAAGTTAGTTAGACAATTATAGTTATGCGAACTGTGTGACCCAATCAAGACATTCTGGTTTATATAGGTTACTGATCGAGATATGACTCAAAAACAATATTAGTCCCTTTGTTTAATATCTTAAAGTAATATTAAGTTCATTTTAACTCAATATATTCGTAATTTTTATGAAACTTACATTTTTATGCATTTAACCAAAAAAATGAACTAATTATGTCAATTTTATCAAGTTTGAAGGCTAGACAAGTACTCACGAGTCTTCTTTTGGTAGACAATTAGGAGTTTTTATTAGTTTTTCTTAAAAGTTTATAAAAATTTAAGAGAGATTAATAGAATTATATTTAAATATATAGAATAAGATTCTAAATTCAGATTTTCATGTTATACTCATAGTCTTATAATCGGATTGAACCTGATTTATTTAAGTTTATATCTGACCCAAAATTTGATTAGATCATTTATTTATTTAAACTTAACTTCGAACCAATTAAGACTTAAAATATGATTAAGAAATATGGTTAAAGTAACTTGACATTTTAATACGATATATTTTAACATTATGTATATTTAATTCTTAGAACAAAAGAAGTACAAAAAGTTAAATTAAGATATAGTTTACAATATATATTTTAAATAAATATTTTCATTATAGATATAATATCATGTTATAAAAAATATTACTTATCAAATAAAAAAGGTTTTATTGTTAATACATAGTTGTTAAAAAACTTATAACACTAAAACAGTTTAAGATGATCCAAAACATGACTCCAATTATTCATAAAAAATTCACCGAGTTTATTTTCAATCCATTCAAATCAATCTCCAATTGGGCAGACTAGTCCTGGCTCACCCCTATTAGCCCACAAATACTAATAAATCAGGATGCAGTCGTCATTTTAACAATTTTCCAACCTCAGTCCAAACTAATTATTAAAAATGATAATTAAGTAAATTTTAAAATTTTGATTGCAGTAGTGGGGAACATGATTTTAAATTTCTTTCTAGATTGTTCAATATAAAATCTTGTATAAAAGAAAAAGAAAAAAAGGTTCTAAAAGTTGGGAATGTTACACTTAATCCCATAGCTCTTATGAGGATTCGAACATGCCGAGATGCTCCCCTGAGTCTCTCTTTCCATCATACTAGTCTATCTTTGGCAACTCGTTAAGACTTTTTGGGATCAAGAACATGGAAATTTTTTCAAATAATTGTTGATTGATCTCCAAGTTCTCATCATCACCGTGGATGTCAATGTGAGAACTTAAGAGTATAAAAAGATTTTCAAGATGGCTTTGGCTACCTTTCTTGTGTTCCACGATGTCACTCTCAAAGATAAAGCTGTGTGTATGGATGATAATATGGGTTGGTCCGCCTAAAACGGGTCAGAATGACCTAACCCATCAAAAAAAGGGACAGGTCGGACTGACCCACTTTTAGAAAGTGGGCTGAAAATCCTAGTCCGGCCCATTTTAAGGTGGGTTGACGGGTCAACGAGCCAGTTCTCCAGCCCACCAAAAAAATTAAAAATATATTTTTTCTTAAGAAAAAAGCAAAAAAGTATAAAATGGGTTGGCCCGCCGGATTGACCTGCCTCTGGCCCATTTTTTGCGGGCTGAATTGGCTCGCATTTGGCCCACTTTTTTGTGGGTCTGGTTGGCCAATCCCATTTTCCAAAATGAGCTGAAATTTTCAACCCAACCCACCTTTTTTGAGGGAATAAACGGGCTGACCCATCGGGCCCAACCCATATTGCCATCCCTAGCTGTGTGACAATTGGATTCAACCAACTTGGCGCACAGTTGAAGTTATAAGGTGGGATTCTAGTAGATAGATATATCAATTGGTTGTACCTCTATAATTTGCAACCTTTGGTTTCATTGTTTTATTAATTGTTCTTGTTCATTAATGAGTTTTTTCATATGCTTTTGCTCAAAGGTGTTAGTACTAAGTGTTGAGATGCTAATATGTTCAAGTGCTAGTTGTGATGTCGGTTGTCCATTCTTTAATAATCCAGGAGGATTTAGTGAGCAAATTGGAAGTATTTCTTTTGGTTCTCACCATTATGATTAGAGGATCATAGGTGTTGATTAGGCCAAGGGCTCAAAATTGATCTAGGTTGTTTTATATTAACTAATTGTGAGAACTAATTATTTTTCATAGACAATGCTAATGTTCCATCCTGTATGAGCTAAGTTTGGGGAGGGGTGTTAAAAGTCGTACTCGGTTTTGTGAATTCTTGTTGCCTTCGAAGGTCTTTTCTATTATATAATTAATATGATAAGTTTAAATAATACAATTATCTTCTTTATGATAAGACAATTATCTTTTGGTGCCAGAGTCAAGGTCTTTAAATTATCTTCTAGCCTTGTGTCGGTATCTCTGTGTCAGGGAGCCTAATAGGCTTTACTAGACTTGAGTTAGACTCCATATGAGAATAAGTATAAAAATCTTCTTAAAAGCTTTCAAATACATGAAAAATAAAATTCAAATATATTAAATAAGTATATTTTTGTCCAAATATTTTACATACATTAAATATTCCTTAATTTGGGTCTTAATTTCAAACATAAACAAAATACAGAAACGAGGTAGTAAATTGTAAAAAGAAATTGGATATTTTTTTTTATAAAAAAAATTGTCTTTTAGCAACAAAACGAAATAGAGGGATAGTATCATAGTAGTGTGGATAACACAATTGTAAAGACACAATGACCAAAACTTTTAAGGATTAGTCCTAAAAGAAAAAATCCGACCGCATAGAGTGAGACACATACACGGTCACTGCCCAGATTGATCAACAGAACAAAGAACACAGCAAGGTCAAAAAAATACGAGCTTTATTTGTCTCAAATGGCACAAGAAGAGGAGCTACAACAACAACAACAACAACCACCTTACGCATATACCTTAATTCTGAACATCTTCAGCAAGAGGAGAACATGGGCATGTCTATTTCTGGTTGTTTACGGTACCCTTTTGGCATCTTCATGGAACTTCCTCAAATCCACGCTTTCATGGTACAATCTGCAAGTTGAATCCTCCACCACCTCGGCGTGGCCGGCGCTCTACGCTTCGGTGCTTCTGGGCACCGTGTTCGGGGTTCTGTCGATGGTGGCGGCTATGGTGGTTATGGTTCCCGCGGTGGTGGTAACGTGGATCACGATTGTGGTGCTCTTGGCCTTCTTTGGGAAGCCTAAGAGGACACTTGTGGTGGAGGGGAGGAAGATTACTAAGGAGATTTTCGGGTTTGTGATGAGGACTTTGTTGAAAGAAGGGAATTTTGTTGCTGCGTTTTGTGCTGTTTTGGGGTACTTTGCTCTTGTTAGAAGGGATGGGACTCAAGGTGGTGGGGTTGCTGTTGTTGGTGAATCGTGAATTATTGATATTTGGTTAGTTTTTGGAGATCATGTTTTGTTTTGTTTTGTTTTTTTTAATTATATATTAGATTGTTTAGTTTTTTTAGAAATATCAGTGGAAGAGATTCGAATCTGCGACGGTAACCTCTCCCTTCTTCCTTCACCCTTTTGCAACCACTGCACTAACCTTATATCCCCGAGATCGCGGTGATTTGGTATTTGGTAAAGTGTCTTAATTTAATCTCTTTTTTTGGGATACTAGAGTAGAGGTTGATTTACATAAGGTGTAAAGATGGAACTATGAAAAATGTTACTTTTACTTACTGAGATATGTGTAGATGCTTAGCTGCTTGATGATGACAGGGTAAATCCCTTCTTGTGTATGCTCTTGATGATTATTCATTAATTTTTACTACCGCTTACAAGCTGGTTTGTTTTTTTGCTGAATCTATAGATATGTGATTGTGCTACTGAAGTTCTTGTACTCAGTTTAGCTAATTAATTGTTCATCAAATGTTTCTGAATTTGGACAACCTGATTGTGGAGTATTCGATCAAGTAACTTTTCGCACCAGGTTTGACGCTTGTTGAAGGGTTGTGGATAGTCCGATCGAGGACAATTGGACCTCTAATCCTGGGTCCAATATAATGGTTTCTAGAGGACATAATAAATAGGAGTGACCCCCTTAGTCATGCCAGGTCACGCATAGTAGAATTCACTGTGGTTTCTTGAGTTCTTCACTGCTTTTAAGACTCCTCAGTGTGAATAGAATTTGAAACTTGGAACCCAAAAGGGGGAAGGATGAAAATAGTTGAGGTGTGGGGAATCTTTGGTATGAGTATTGAAGTCAAATTAGGAAGTTGAGTGAAAAAGACTTAATTGAGAATCTGATTAGAGCTTTCAAGTTAGCTAAACCTATTGAGAAGACAAAGGGGTGTTCCTTAGTTGTCATGCCTAGACAGCAGAAATACCATATTGTCTCTAGCAAAATATGAATTATTCAGAAGCAACTTCTATTAGAAGGCAAGTTTTGGGTGGAGCATCCTTAGAATAGCGAAGTTATTGAACCATTGCCAAATTATCTGGTGATAACAAACAACCACCCATCTTATCACACTTGTGGCTTGTGGCTATGATTTCACATTTTCATCAAAGATATTACCAATTAGTCAATGCTGTTATCAGTATCTGAAAAGAAATGTTTCTAACAGAGAAGATTCTATGCATGGACCCCTTGGCATAAGATATGTGGGCTATTGATATAAGGGATATAAGGAAGAGAGAGAGAAGGGGGGGTTGTAGAAATGGATGGTCGTGAACTTGTGATGAAATATATGTGAAAAGTGTTAACATATTTGGCATCTGAATTCTGAATATTTATTATTCTAAATTCCTGACAGGGTTTATTTTACTGATATCAGGGTCAGTGAAGTTGTTTTTGAAAGTTATCTACCACCAGATTCGTTTCTCCCAATTGTTGCAAACATCATGGAGAAACACCTTCCATCTCATCACTTTATTTGTCCTCAATTTTCTTTGCTCTACTTGCCCAAATACCCCTAAAAGGAGTAGCTACAGCTAAATTACATGGGAAATGGGGTCCAAATCTTATTTGGAAAAACTTATAATAATAATATTTGAATTTGGAATTTGGTGTCTTCTTGCACATGCCCAACCAACAACCACACTTTTGTTGCAGAGTATCTTTTCTTGCTACTTCTTCTACAAGCAAGCACGACACAGGCCAGGAAAGATTCATTTGCTCCACTTAGACTCCAAATTTTCTTTTTTCCCTTTTCTTTTTCAATTTTGGTCAAAAAATTGATAATCTTATCAAAGCGTACCTTTCTACAGTTCTACCAGTATTGGATTCATTGTATGTGATTTTTTTATAAAAAAAAGTTGACATAACTAAGTTTACCTGCATGTTTGACAATAGCTTAATTATAAAAAATACTAGTTGTTTTCTGAAAATCCTTTTAGAAATACGAAGTAATTATTTTTTAAGCACCAAATAGTATATATAGATTAATCAGAAGTAAATAAAATAATGTAAAAAGTAGACAAGTCCACTTAAGGACAAAACTATATATTCTGGTTTTAACTAAAGAGTGGAACTACCTCAACACCCAAATGCCGAATAAAAGAATCTATAAATCTGCGCAGAATCAATCATATAAAAATCAGCACAAGTACTTGTATTTCTTTCTTAAACGCATAGATCTAGAGAAACTTTATACTGTTAATTGTTTCTTTGCTTCATTTTAGTGGCACAGTGCCTGTTGTGATTACAATATACTGAAGCAGGTAAAATTAAGCTTGTGATGTATTGCAGCTTTACCGACACTCCCTTATTTCTGCAATTTTGTTTTTTTGGGGTCCATTAATAATAAATTTTATTTGAATAAACTTCTTGATAAATACTTATTAGAAAGAAAAAAAAGACAAGAAAGTAAAATGAATAAAATTTAGAAGCTAAATTCGGCACCTTAGCTCTTGGAGAAGCTAAATGAAAGTTTTCTATAAAAAAAAGTAAGTGCATAAGATGATTTAGTTTATAGGAGAAATTTGATTCATTTTATTTTTTCTCTTATGGAAAAACTTATTTAAATAAAGTCTAACTATACATAGGTTTTTGGTTAGAGTTTAGAAAATAAGCCAAATGTAATCCTGAAAAAGAAATGTACACTAAATCACTAATAAGTCATAACTAATAACTAATAAAAAATACAAATGGTCATTTTGTTTTATATAACAAGGCGATTTTTCAGTTTTTGGTTGCTTTGGGATCATTAGATTTGCTATAGTGATTTCACCAGTTTCATGAATTTTTTATGGTCGTTGGACTAGGGAGTTTCTTTGCAATTGTTTTAGACATTAATGCCCTAAAGATCCGCAATGCAATGGCCAAAAGTCAAGAATATGATGACTCATAGACCAAGCCAAACCAAGAATACAAGTGATATATATAGCAACCAAAAGAGCAATGGCTGCAATGTTATTGTCACGCGGTGTGAGTTCAAACAAATTATTTTGAAGCAATGAAAGAACAAGTGAAATAGAAGGTCTTGACTGAAATTGAAGTGCACACTACGGTCAATACATGCCATACGTTGTGAAGAATCTGAAGATGACCCTTGAGCTCATTTATTTAACCAATAAAGAAAACGGGAAAAACAGATGAACAAATAATTGTCTAAATTATGCTTGTGCCACTGGAGATGTTTTGATTAATTTATTTAGTTTCCTATTTTTAAAAGGCTGTTACTTACATATCGATCCTTAAAAGCCATGTTATTTGAAGGGGTCAAATAAATAGAAAAAAGTATTAGAAAATAAATAAATATCCAATCACCAATAGTTCCAATTTAAATCCAGAGACTAAAACTGCTGATGATTAAAATGAGATGGCGAATCGTTGCATATTTCCTCCATGCATCAAAGCACCATTGGAACATTTCAATACTTGACTAGTACAAGTCCAGATATCTCCTTCTCAGTTAACAAACTTAGCCCATACTTTTCAACCCCTAAAGTGGAACATTGGTGTGTCTGTGTCCATATATATATATATATATATATATATATATATATATATAAATTAAGCGATTTTTCGATATCTTAAAGGTATTGCTACCCATGAATTGCAAATCAAACCATCATACACATTGCACAATGAATTTTCATATGTGGATTGGGCTAATAACCTCGAGAAAAGAAAGTTTATGTGTAGGTTGTTTGTGTTTATCGGTGACATTCTTATTTCGTGGTATTTCAAGAAGCAAATTGTTATTGCAAGGACTAATACAACATCAGAGTATATATCCTTGACCAATTTAGTTGCTGAAGTAATGTGGCTCAAATCTGTTATTTGTGAAATTCGACTACGGATTCAACGTAAGGTAGTCATTTGATGTGATAATCAAAGTGCAGATGCATTAGAATATAATTCAGTGATCCATGACATGATTGTACCAAGCACAAAGAAATTGTTGTGTATTTCATTTGAGATAAAATTCTAGCATAATTCAAAGGATGTTATGGATTCACAAAGTCATTCCCTCACTCAAAATTCTGGAGCTTCCAAGAGAAACCGGGAATGTGTACAACATCTTTGTATTTGAAAGAGGGAGTTAAAACAGAATATCCTAAATGTTACAAGAGATATTAAGAAATAATATCTTTTAATTTTCATTTTATCAGTCTATTAGAGTTTTCTTTTTCTTTTTTTGAAAGGCATCAATCCATTAGAGTATGTTAGCAGAATATGTTAACATTAATATTTGATTATCATCCGTCATATCCCACAATTATACAATTAGTTCCTTATTCCTCTCTATTATATTATTCTTATTATATCCTACGATTATAATAATTTTCTTATGCATATTTGTTGTATATTTTTATTTATACATGTGTTATTTCTAATTAAACAATAGTACAAGTTTTCAAATCTTACCAAATTGTTGTCTAAAAGCATATATTTCTTTCTATGGGTTGCTTCTATGTTTGTGGTGGGTTGACCAAAAAAAAATGTTTGTCTATGGTCATATAGATATTAACTTTGTATCCTTATATCTAAAAGATGGTCTAAAAGATTATCCTCCTCTGTTGGGCTGTTTTATGTTTCTGATTCATGAAAACAAAAAAAATATGGAGTTTTGAAGCTTCTTACAGTTGGAGGCAACAAAGTGAAATAAAGATGGTTTAATACTTAGCCAGTAAAATGGAGGTTGTGAGAACTTGGTTCTAATTTAAGGAGGATATATAATTCATATGCTTCAAAAGGTTAATTTGGATGTCCAAAAGAAAGTAAGATTTAAGGGAAGGACTAATTAGTAAATTTAAAATTTATAATATATACAAATATATTTAATTAAAAAGACTAAAATATTTATTTTAAAATAAGAGTATAGCCCATGCCTATTAGTAACAAGGAAAATGTAATTTACACTTCAATGTTTTATAAGTCATGAATCAAAGATCCAAACAAAAGTCATAACTAATTTGCTTCTTATACTAGACAATAACCAAAACTTTGTATAATAATGCAGAAATATATCATGCTGATGAAAGGTAACCATCATATAAACCTTTATACGAGAGGGGTAATTAATTGGAAGTATAATTATGAGATAGTTGCATGTCCATGCAAAGAATATGATTAACTTTACTTTATATATAGCGTAAATATATATACGAGTAAAGATTAATCATTCTCCTATTTTTAGTATATTTATGAGAAAAGATTAATCATTAGTTCTCCCTTAGGCCAGTACAAAATGATTTCTCATTTTCTTTGCCTTTCTACTTGAAAATTAAAGACCTGAACCAAATGTATGTATATAGCACTATGATTGCTCATGAATAAATCATCAGATGCGTTTATGACGCAGAAGTGATGCATTTTGTTTCACTGATCGATCATGGTTGGTCCCCGACTTTCAATAATACAACCTCAAACTCATCCCAATCCCAATGATGATAATAAATAAAATGCACCTAAAGTTATATAATTAAAGTTATATAATGACAGATGTTGAGAACTGAGAACAATGTGCTCCTGGGCCTGGCTTCCCATATAAGACGCTTCTAAGTTCTGACCTTATCATGTAAGGTAACTTGCATGTTAGCTTATATATGTTGTCCTTTTCTTGGTTTGGATAGGTCACGCCGATTGCCCAATTCATGAACCTCCAATCCAACGTACTCATTCCAATCAAGAGTTACCAAACTTTTAGATATTGGACTTATAACCACTATTCAAAATAATACTACATCATATATAATCTTTATTTAATGTAAATTAAACTATTATTATTAGCATTACTTATGTATATTAATTGTCCATTAAATTATACAAATAGATAATTTTATTACATAATAATAAAAGATTATCGTGTGACATGTATTTGATAAAACTAATGATCAAGAAAATCATCTTTCAAAGTGAAACGAAAACCCTTAATAGAGAACTAAATATTTTGAGAAAAACATCGATAAGATTATCTATCTACAGTTAGATAATACCTGAGGTCGACCCACATCAAACTCCAATTCAAGGCTATAAGTTTCGTCTGTTAGGTCACCATCTCCTCTATAGATTTGCAAGCGAGTAGAGAAGTTAATTCTTTAGTGTACTTCTTGAATTCTAAGAAGTAGTCCATCTTTCACTTATTCTATTTGGGTGAACAATTCAGTTCAAAAGAACATAAATTTGATTCAAAATGTCATATTTTCTATAGATGAATGTTAGAAAATCCCAAGATTCGTTCACCATAAGAGTATATGTTAGTCCTTTGCATTTCATACTATTATCTTTGACCGATCTGATTCTATCTAACTTAACTAGAATTGTTTCTAACAAAAAATATTTGTGATCTATACAAACTCGATCGATTTGTATTATCTACTAAGTAACACCTATTAATCAAGCTTCTATTTACTTATACAATTGATTGAGCATTTTTGTGTATTTGGAAAGTATAGGTAATGTAATAAAAATCTGAAAGATCTTTGATATATAGAAAACATTTGTTTGTTTAAATAAGTCAGTTATTTGAATGAATTCTTATATTTTGAAAAGTTAGCCATTAACTTTTGGGATATAAATATTTTGATTTATTAAAAACAAAATGGAAAATAACTTATTTTTAAATGATTTTTATACTATTATCTAATTATAAATTATTGCATATGATAAAATTATCATTGATTTTTAAAATAATTATTTTAAAATTTATATTTAAAATGACATCTAATAACTTAAAAAGTGTACAAATTAAGAATACATAAAAATTAAGCAAAATTGTACTACAAATTGCCTGCAATTTTCCTACAGTAGCATACCTACATTTAGATTACACAAATCACGCACCGGCTAAGCCTAATCACTACAAGAATGGAGCCATTAATGTTTACCAAAAGAAAAAAGCGATATTCATGGTTAATCATTCCTGAAACGGAATCATTGGAGCAATTTTCAAATATAAAAGGTACCTATGATTTAGATGTGCTGATATCAAATGCCAAAGGACAAAGTACTCAACCATACCATCTATTTTATTTATGTATCAAACCACAGACATCCAGTGAATTGAATACTAATTCTCTTTTAGGGAAATAATTGTTTTTTGAAACAAAATCAAATTGCATACCTGTTGTGGTATATTATTATGATAATTAAGTAATAAGATAGCATAATAAAATAAGCAAGTGGTAGCTGTCAAAAAAATTGTCCATGCTTACACGTAGAATGTGCCGACATCCGCAAACAAAACAAGCAAGCTAGGTCTGACGAATTAATATGACTTTTATACAGAATCTGTACCCAGCGAACATTTAAGAACACTGTCTGAGAAGTGCGAAGTGGTCTTCTTTCTTTTTTTCCTTTAGTATTACAATTACTTTTTGTTTTTTTTTTTTATTTTAATTCAACTGTGTTTTTTCTTCTTCTGATTTTCTTACTTTTTGTGAATTTTGTCTCCCATTGTTTTTACTTTTTGTGAATATTGTCTCCCCAAATTTTGTCATTACTACATATTTAATCTCATTTAAAAGTGTCTTAAAAACCTTCGTACAAAACAGTAGTAGTAATAAAAAAACTAAAAAGTGTCATTAATACACATTTACTCTTTATTCTCAATTTCAATGCATTTCAATGTAAATTTCAATAAAAAAAATCATGTTGAAACACATTTACTACATATTGTTTTTTAGAGACTAAATGTATTTTAATTGAAACAATTATATTCCATACACATGACTCAAATCCCATATAAAAGAAAATAAATTTACATTAATTGATCTAGGTGTTTAATAATTATATTAACATAATTACAGAAATAATATTTTATCCTAATATAAACT